>JALLPC010000706.1:0-11777 GCA_036940045.1 Stephanocyclus meneghinianus | reverse complement strand
CTTAAAATAGATACTACTATTAGAGATACTTAGCCTATGTCACTCGCCTCCATGATTGGAGACTCAGGTGGTTCATAGAAAAATAAAACATCAGTGAGGAAAATATTTTTTGAGCCAATACCAACGTGCAAAAACCTGGTGTCAAAGGTAAAAATTCATGTGATGTGTGACATGTTCTACTACGATGCTGGTATGTATGTATCCTAAGCGTAAGTGCTTGTGGAGAGGGAGATGTTGATATTTGTGGTGTATGTGTGTGTCACTCACTCCAAAGTCTGCATACGGATTCCATGTCATTGTGTAGAATCATTTATGGAAATCTGTGCCAAAAGGGTCTGATTTACTAAAACCCCTTATTGTATATTTTTATGTGTTAATATTGACAAAGATACATTTGATCAACACAATGTGCATTAAGCTAATTAGATGTCTTACAATAATGTTTATGATTTATGTGTGTATCCCAAAATCAAATCATCAATCAACTGATTACGCTTGATTGTTTGGATAAGTATGTAAATTCCAAGAGGTTACGAGTCCAAACTTCTTGGGCTTCAAATGTTTTTATGCTTTTTGTGTATCGTTTTAGTGTCTGTCATCTGTTGATCAGTGTCATTTGTTTGCATTGTGATGGATTCTGATTATTAGTTGATCGAAAATGACTCTGCACCTGTGCACTTGGCCAAGTGTGATCTTTCCTTGAGTGTATGAAGCTGCACATGCTCTAGTTTGTAGGAGCTTGCCCGTCTTCTCCAATCAAGCAAGATGGCAGCTCGTGATGCATTGACACTGATTTGGATGATGCTAAGTATGGCACAAGTGTAGCAAACACCCAGATCAATCAATGAAGTTTGAGACTCCAAATGGGAGATCTCTTAGACAGTCTCATTTTCGTCAGCCTACTAGTGCAAATCCAACAACAACGAGACTTTTCCTGTGTCAACATATCTCCTGCAATCTGCACCAGAAGGCGCTGGCCAATTTAGTGATGTTAGTACCACTGGAGGAGTTCAGTTTGGTACCCAAAGTGGAGGCAATGTCGGCACTGGCCAACACAATGCATGCTGACACCTCCACCGCCTCCAACAGTCCAATCACCGCCTCCGGTATACATTCAAGAGAAAATACCTCACGCTCACTTTGAAACGCAACCTCCTTTGCAGTATCAACATCCTTTATTGATCCAGTAGATTGCAAAACAGCACTCAAAGTTCATTTGAGTGGTAGATTTGCCCAATGACAAGTTGTTGGATATCAAAGTGTTGCTCAAAAAGGAGGATTATGGTGGGTTGGGTTCTTTAGATTATCAAAAGAAGATGGTGAAGGCACCAATGTGTAGAAGTTTGGTGTAGCACGGCACAAGATTTTGACCGATGCTGAGGAAGGAGATCAGTCGAAGTATGTATACACCCAAGCCATGATTGTGAGCATCTTGCATTGAGTTAAGCAAGGCGAGGTGCAGGAGAAGGCTGTCGATTGGATGGATATCTGCACCATTCCATTCCTTGTACACAGCAATCTGAGTAACCGGGACTGCAGCACATAGTGGGATAACTCGGAGTTCAATATTTGGCAGGAATGGGATGTGCTGGAGTTGAATCAAGTGCAGCGGTGGCAGTACCTGTTGAACAAGCATTTCTTGGATGGAGAGCGCATTGACGCAACTGGCTTTACACCTTTATTGCCGACTCCTCATCTGATTCCCTTTGTACTGCAGTTCACAAGAATCATGAAAAACTTGACATATCGCAAAAAGGTGGCACTGTTGATTCATAACTCACTTTATGTGAGATGTTTCAAATGTCTTGGGAGGTGGAGTAGGCGATGCACAAGTTTATGGAGTTGCTCAAGCAGACTGGTGTCTCCAAGTATACCGGTGAAATTTTGTTGGTTGTGCAAGAGCAGGTCACTGGAGTTTGAAAGCAACTTGACTCCGTTGGAGCACTTTGATCTGATCATGTGATGGACATTTTGACTGGACTTGGCATCTGCTCAAATACTAACTGTCAAGACATGATCAAACATCTCAACAAACTGGTGAGCTCTCTCATCTGTCTCTACTTCTACCCAACATTCCAGCTGATGCATTGTCCATTGAGCAAATCAAAGGGATTCTAGAAATAGCAGTGGACCAGTACAATTTGTTGTGTACAGCTGGTCTGTGGAACAGAACATCACTTGGTGGCAGTTCTTTGGATTTGGTTGTTGATGCGGTCGGTATTTGTTGGAACTGAGGTGAAAAGGGGCATTCTGCCCAAAATTGTAAGAAGCCAAAAGATCTGGCTACTTACAACAAAAACCACAAGGCTTTTATGGAGAACAAGAACAAGCCCTCAGGAGGAGATCAAGTTGGAAAGCCAAAGAAAGACTTGCCAGAGTATCAGCAAAAGCAGTGGGAGGCAAATGCTTGCAGCATGGTAAATGGTGTGTTGTATATCAATGCAAGACTTGTGGGTTAAACACAAATCACGGATATTGTTGACATGGTGAATATGCAAAGAATCTATCTTTGTTTAAGCTCACCTTTACACATTTCTATGTCAAAGAGTGCACCCGTCTTGGTCAGGGATACAGTGGAGTGATCAAAACTGTGTCTGGGGTGCAACCATCACCTCATCAGCTACCTCTTTTGTCAGCTCCACCTTCAGCTATCTGCTCTATGAATTCTATGCCCTCCAACATGATATCTATTGACAAGGGCAAACTTGAGAGTATGCTGGCTGACTACAAGCCCACCTCTACCAATTCAAATGCATTGGATTTGATGGAGATGATGAGATCTCTCTTTTTAAAAAAGGAGGGCATAGGTCTGCTGGCTAATATGATGCCCTCAACTCTGTGATACCAGTTCTTGCATTGTCATTTAGTTCGTCTTCAATGTTGTTCAATTCCATGTACATATTCATGTTAGTGATGTTTGTTTTTAGAACTTTTGTGCTTTGTGTCTGCAGCAGTTTCCTGTGTGCAGTCCCTCCAGTCATGGTGTGTGTCTGTGACAAATTTAGGGTTGCAGCTATTGCAATCGAGTCCCTAATTTTGCCAAAAAGGCAGGAGAGGAGACAACATAGCTCTCGGTGCCATCGAGCTTGCCATCAGCGGTTCCAGAAGAGGCATTTGCTTTATTGCTTGGTGCAATTCTGCCGGATGAGGCAGATTAATCTTGGTTTATTGGGTCTTCATGTCCGCTGCCATCAGCATTGGAGGAAGAGAACAAGCAAGTACAGAGTAAAGTGGAAGGTCAAATGTGGTCATTGTTGTGTCAGTGAGTTCTTGACCCCTCTTCAAACTGGTCAGGTGCTGTAAAATCTACATTGTCGAGTGGATATTGGCTTTCTATGTGAGCCATCGACCCTTTTCTTACCACATTTGAACCATGGCTGCGGCCCAGAAGATATTTTGGATGAGTTTGTCAGTGACCATGGCTGAATGTTTTTGGCTGCCCCTTGTTTGATTCAGCTTTTTGATAGCATTTCACTTGAGGAAGGTGCACAGAAGACTGTTGCAAGACTGAATCTGCATTAAGTTTCTTTGGGTTTGGATCAGAGTGTACCTTGAAAACAACAAACTTTCAAGAGCTGTCTGCTGGTTTGGGATATGGGAGCATCCTTTGGTCTCACACAGTTTTGTCAAGATTTTATCGATTACACTGAATGCAGTATTGCAGTGAATGACATTGCTCGGACCAACTCCTTCATTGGTATCAAGACTATGCTGCATAAGTTCATGATCAATGGCAAGGATGTATTTTTGGCATGTCTCTCTTACCATTTGTCATCATCCGCTCTGAGATTGTTCAGTCAAACAGACCTTTCATACATTGTATGGTGGGCACAGTGGTGTTTTTGGAATAAGGTCAAGATGTTTATTGAGTAGCTATGTGTTGGTGTTGGTATCAATAGAGAAGCATCGAATGTCCCCATGGTGCACAATTGTTGGGTGTCACCTGAGGAAATGCAAGAGCATGGATCTCGTATCAGGTCTGTATTGCCTCAGTATGATAGAAAAGTGGATTTCTTGGGTGATTGGAGCTCTGCTCATTTTAGGAAATGGAATATTGCTCAAACTGAGATAGATGCGGAGTTTGGTCACTATTGTACTGGGCATGCTTTCTCAAATGTGTCCTCTGATGTGGATGCAAATCTTTTGAGTTCCCAGAAGGAGCTTCTACTTTGGCATTGGAAATCGGGTATATCTATGCAGTGAGTGCAAGAGTTGATGCCTGTAGTGGAAGTGAAGGAGCCGTATGGTGCCATTTCTACCATGGCTTGAGTCATTGTGCCAAAGATCACATCAGTTGGCTATTTCCCAATTCCTCTCTGTCAATCATGCCAGTTATCTTGAGCCAAGCAATGCAAGCATAGGCCACCAAATTGATGGCTGTGGCCAACAAGGAGGTCTCTCTGTCAAGTGACAAGAACAAAATTGGCAATTTTGTGTCAATGGACCAGCACATGGTCAAAGCACCGGGTCATTTGCCTAGTGGCTTTGGTAGAGAATTGAATATCAACATGTTTCATGGTGGAACTATCTTCTGAGATGCCTCCTCTAAGGTGATTCATGTCAAGAATCAGGTATCTTTTGGTGCTGGTGAGACTCTGGCTGCAAAATTGAAATTCGAAGAGTGGCCATGGGAAGTTGCCATAACAAAAGTGAGGCGATATCACAGTGAAAACAGTATTCTTGTAGCAGAGGAGTTCAAGCAGTAGTGCAAAGGGAATTTCCAGACTCAATCGTTTAGCGGTGTGGGTGCTCAGCATCAGAATGCGGAGGCTGATCTTGCAATTCAGACTTTCATGTATATGGCTCGGTCTTTTATGATTCATGTGACTCTGCATTGGGGTGAGGACAAGTTGGATGACATTTCTCTTTGGTCTTTTGTGGTTGATCACACAGCTTGGTTGTACAACTGCATACCTCAGGAGTTTGCTGTGAAAACAAAGTCTGATCACTCTGACTTGCGATGTACCCATGGAGTTGCCCCTGCTTTGTTTTGGAAGCTATATTGCATGACAATTGCAAGCTCCCTAAATGGAATCAATGGGTCTGTTAGGGACAGTTTTTTGGCTTTTCTCAAGAACATTCTTCGACTGTTAGAACACTCTTCAACTGTTGCTTTGGTTCAAAATCTGCACATGGGATTCATTAGACCAAATTATCATGTGGTGTTTGACAATACGTTTGAGATGGTTTTCCACAATGGTAAGTCCACTGAAGAGTTGGACAAGATCTGCAATGAGCTTTTTTTAATCAGTCAGGATTGCTATGTGGAAGAGGAGTACAATGAGGATGGAGTATTAATCTACAAGCCTCCTCCACTTGACAAAGTCTGGTTATCAGAGCTGGAGCAATGAAAGTTGAATTGGAGAAACAGAGAGATCAAACCTCTTGGATACTTGTGAGATGAAATGTTGGTTGGAAAAGTTTTGTAATCAGGAGCAGAGGCTGCCTGAGTTAGTTGAGTCTGATGTGGAGACGGATGATTGTAATTCTTTGCCTGATTGTTCAGACAATGAATTAGGAGGAGATGATGTCTTGAAGTTGAGTGAGATCACTTTGCTGACCATCCAACATCAACAAAACTTGAGTTTGATGAGAAATTTGTTGAAGATGTGCTGCCTGTGGATGTTTTGCCACCTCAAGAGGAAGTTTTGCCTCAAGAGGAATCTCCAGAGGAAGCACTGGGCTGTAGCAAAGACGGCAAGATTTAGTGTTTGCATGGATGTTAGATTTGTTCACTAGGAGAGAAACAAATCCCTTCTGCCATACATCAAGGTCTCCATCAATGTTGTATCTCTCAAAGGGCTCTGAGTATTGCAATAGATTGAAAAAACAGAGAAAGAGGGCTGATGCTTTGATAATGCAGGATGAGTTTGATGTCCCAACAGTTGAAGCTTTGATGGCATGTCCTCATTCTTGTTTTATCCATTTTGCTGCTAACAAGTGTGGCTATTGTGGAACTTGTTACAAACTGATTGCCGATTGGGTCCATCCTTTGTTCTTAAAAGCCAAGACTGAGGTGAGTAAGAAAGACAGCCCAAATTGGAAACATGCAATGTCTGGGTCATTTAAAGAAGAGTATTGGAAGGCTGCTGTAAAAGAAATTAAAACCTTGGAGGAAATGGATGCATAGGAAGTAGTTGATCAAGCCAAAGGAATAAATGTCATTGATTCTATCTGGGTGTTCAAGTTGAAGAATTATCCAAATTGAGTAGTAAAGAAATTAAGGCTAGATTCTGTTTTCAAGGAGATCAGCTACTTGAGGGAGTCAATTTCTCTGAGACCTATGCTCCAGTGGTGCAATGGACCACAGTCCATCTACTATTGATTTTAGAGGTTCTTTTGCAGTTGAAGTCAAAGGAGGGTGATGTTACTGCTGCCTTCTTGCATGCCGAGTTGGAGAGAATGAAAAGGTGAATGTTGAAATGCCATTGGGTTTTAGGAAGAAGGGCAAGGTTTTAAAGTTCAAGAGCATGCTCTACGGCCTTCAGCAGAGTCCTTGTGCCTGCTGGAAACATATTTGACAAAAGCAATGGTTGGAGCTTGAATGCATGTTTCCAAATCCAATCCCTGTTTATTTGTGAGTGAGAAAGTGATAGCAGTGGCAATTGTTGATGATATTTTGTTCTGGTTGTTGGATGTGGCTTACATCAATGAGCTTGGCTCAAAGCTTTGTGAGCAAGGTCTGTTTTTAGAGCAGTAGGATGATGCCACTGGTTTTTTGGGAGTGAACATAACCCGAACAGAGAAAGGTCTTTTGGAGATGAAGCAGACTGGCTGAATTGATAGGATCTTGGATGCTCTTGGTCTGGATTCAAAATTATCTACAACTAAATTGACACCTGTGGAGGCTAAGCCACTCAGTAGTCATGTTGATGAGAACCCTGTCAAGGGTTGTTTAGTTATTTGAGTATTTTAGGGATGATGCATTATTTAGCCAGGCATACAAGGCTAGACATAGCGTATGCTGTGAATTGCTGTGCCCATTACATGTTCGCACCATGGTTGGTCCATGAGGTGGCTTTGAAGTGGATCGAGATGTATTTGAAAGCAACTAGAGACAAGGGTTTCATCCTCAATCCATCAAGAGTGCTTAAGTTTGAGGCCTATCCTGATGTGGGTGTTGCTGGCCTTTTTGGTTGCGAGATTATAACTGATCCTGCTTGTGTCAGAATTAGGATGGGCTTTCTGATCATGGCATTGGATTTTCCCATGGTCTGGGTGTCAAAGTTACAGACCGAAACTGCACTGTCTACAATGGAAGCAGAGATCATTGCTCTGGCACACTGTTGCCAGGAGTTGTTTCCTGTGTGCGATATGGTCAAAGAAGTTGGTGAAGTGGTTGGCAGGGAAACTGATGATATTTCCTCTATGCTTGTGTCTTTGTACAAAGACAATGCTGGAGCATTGATTGTGGTCAAGACAATTCTGTCTCAGTTCACTCCTTGAAGCAAGTATTATGCTATCAAGATGGTATGGTTTAGAGAGGAGATTCAGAAGTGTGGTATCAAGTTAGTGAGGATTGATACAGTGGAGAATTAGGGGATATTTTCACTAAGGGCTTGCATTGTGCTGCCTTTGAATATCTTTGGAAGTGAATGATGTGGTGGCAATTTGTTCAGATCATAATCTATCTTTGAGAGAAAGTGTTGATATTGGTGGTATGTGGTTTTAATAATCTTTAGTGGAAATCTGTGCCAAAAAGGTCAGATTTACTACAGCCCCTTTTGTATATTTGTATGTGTGTGTTATATTGGCAAAGATACATTTGACCAAGACAATGTGCATAGAGACAATTAGATGTCTTCAGTAATGTTTAAAATTTGTGTGCATCCCAAAATCCATTGTCTTTTAGGTGATTACAATTGATTGTTGAGTGAATACACAAGTTACAAAAAAATGCAACAGTTTGGAAGAGCCTTTCTTAAATTCATTCCATGATTGTTTTTCTTAAAAATTATTCCAAACTGTCTTTTCCAGCAAATGAAGGTTATTTCAGCTAAGTGTTGCCAAAAAATATGACACAATTAATCATTTTGCATCTGACTCTCCCTCCGGTCCAGAAAAATATTGTGACGTTGTCAAATGGATCATTCAGGCAGGTCATTTTGTGCATGAAAACACATGCAACATATTTCGATATTTGGTTATTTAGTGGAGATAGGAATAGAAAAGAAATTTGGACAAATAAAAGCCTGTCCGGACATGATGACTTTTTTCCAATTTTTTCTGTGTTTGAAAGAAAATCACACATTTGAATATTTGGAAGGGATTTGGCAGTTATTTAGAAGAAACAAATATTTGGCTATTTGGTTATTTCAAGAGATAGACAAATTATGCCAGGCACCCTTTAGCAACTATGGTAAAAATTATTTTTTGCAGGATAATTTTTTAAATGAAATGATTCTCAGATAAAAATCAGCTGATTATTCATAAAATACTACCAAAGTAGAAGTTTATTTTTTGAACCTGCCACTCATACTATTTCTACATCAATCCACTTTTGATGATTTCATATCCACACCCATTTTAGTTGGATAAGTGATTTGTATCTGTCCTACCAAGGTATCACACAGAGTAGCTTTTAATATCCAAATCTCCCTAACAAATCAACACATCCCTGTCTGTCTGTCCCCTATTTTTGCTACCCACACCCAAGATCTTTTCTTGCACATCAAGTTTGTATGTATAGGGATGGTACCAGTTTAAGTGCACCATTGTCCTGATGCATGACATATCTTTTTACTAGTAGAAAGCATGAAAAAACACATCACATACCTTTGTCAAGACTACAAACATCATGATGTGTACCACCACACCCTGTCAAACTGACCTACTGTACAAAAACCACCACAGATATGGCACCTCTGCCAATGTGCAATTCACCATCACACCATAACAACAATATTACTGGTGCGATCATGTCGATTTTCCATATTGATGAAGAATGAATCTCACAACCACCATTCCAATTTTGATACATTATTTTCTGCAGCACGATGTGTTGAGAAATCAACCAGTTTTCTATTGGTGAGTGTTTAGATGTCATAAATTTCTTTTATTAAGCATCTACATCTGTGCATCAAACATTATGTTGTCTCTTTTCTCTTTGGTTTCACCCAGGTTGTCCTGTGTTTCAAGAATTTGGGGAGATGAAAAAATAGTCAAGATGTCCAAATTTTGAGGGTGAGCCCTCCACCTCCTCCCACTTTCACTTTAACTCATCCCTCTTGTCCTTGCTCATGCTTGGCTGTGGCTGGCCGTAGTGACAGCATCTGGCAGTAGAGGCAATGGCAAAAGTTGTGGCATTGGCGGTGGCAGTGTCAGCAGCAAAAGTAGCAGGGGCAAAGTGGTGGTGGTGGTGACATTGGCAGTGGCAACCACAGTTACTAATGCAGCAGCTGCAGTTGGAAGTAGGGTTGGAATCTGTCAGTAGTGACAGCAACAAAAGTTATGGCATTGATAATGGCAATGGGAGCAGCAAAAGTAGCAGAGAGAAAAGTAGTGGCAGCAATAGTGGCGGCAGCAACAGTGGCGGCAGCAACAGTGGCGGCAGCAACAGTGGCGGCAGCAACAGTAGTGGCACAACAGTGGTGGCGGAAAAAGTGGCAGCGGTGAAAGTTGCAACAGAGTAGTAGTGGCAGCAAAATGGATATCAGCAAAACTTGTGGCAGGAAAACTGGCAGCAGGAAATTTGGTGACAGTGGGAGTGGAGGTTGCAGCAGTGGCAATAGCTGGCAATAGTTGCAGTGGCAGCTTTGGTGGAATCTGCTAGGAGCAAACAATTTTTCAATAAGTAAAATCACCATTGAATGACATGCATTTGTAGTTCAATTTTAACTTTTAAATTATTTCATTGGCTGTAATTAGGATGATTTAAATAAAGTGATAGTTATATTATCATGGTCAAAATTATTTCTTAGTGAGAAATTTTGCCTTAGATTTTTATCTTGTAGAAAGCTAGACATTTCTTGTCAGAAGATCTTTTAGCCTGTTTCCTCCTTAAGATGGGTTACACCTTTATGGGTAAGATGTGTTTTAGAACTTTTATCATGTCGAGAGTTAGACCTTTCTTGTCCAAAGTTTTTCTGTCTGTGTCTCCTCCTGAAGTTGATTTTTACCTTTATGGGTAAGATATGGGCAGTATGCTTGGTATCACAAATTCTTAATATTGTTGGATTATTCATAAAATACTACCAAAGTAGTAGTTTATATTTTGGATCTGCCACTCATACTATTCCTACATCAATCCACTTTTGATGATTTCATATCCACACCCATTTTGGTTGGATAAGTGATTTTTATCTGTGCTACCAAAGTATCACACAGAGTAGCTTTTAATATCCAAATCTCCCTAACAAAATAACACGTCCCTGTCTGTCTGTCCCCTATTTTTGCCACCCACACCCAAGATCTTTTCTTGCACATCAAGTTTGTATATATAGGGATGGTACCAGTTTATGTGTACCATAGTCCTGATGCATGACATATCTTTTTACTAGTAGAAAGCATGGAAAAACATATCACATACCTTTGTCAAGACTACAAACTCAGGACGTGTTCCACCACACCCTGAAAAACTGACCTACTATACAAAAACCACCACAGATATGGCACCTCTGCCAATGTGCAATTCACCATCACACCATAACAACAATATTACTGGTGCGATCATGTCGATTTTCCATATTGATGAAGAATGAATCTCACAACCACCATTCCAATTTTGATACATTATTTTCTGCAGCACGATGTGTTGAGAAATCAACCAGTTTTCTATTGGTGAGTGTTTAGATGTCATAAATTTCTTTTATTAAGCATCTACATCTGTGCATCAAACATTATGTTGTCTCTTTTCTCTTTGGTTTCACCCAGGTTGTCCTGTGTTTCAAGAATTTGGGGAGATGAAAAAATAGTCAAGATGTCCAAATTTTGAGGGTGAGCCCTCCACCTCCTCCCACTTTCACTTTAACTCATCCCTCTTGTCCTTGCTCATGCTTGGCTGTGGCTGGCCGTAGTGACAGCATCTGGCAGTAGAGGCAATGGCAAAAGTTGTGGCATCGGCAGTAGCAGTGTCAGCAGCAAAAGTAGCAGGGGCAATGTGGTGGTGGTGACGGTGACAGTGGCAACCACAGTGGCTGCTGAAGCAGTTGCAGCCAGCAGTAGAGTTGGCATCTGTCAGTAGTGGCAGCAGCAAAAGTTGTGGCATTGATAATGGCAATGAGAGCAGCAAAAATAGCAGAGACAAAAGTAATGACAGCAACAGTTGCGGCAGCAACAGTGGTTGCAGCAAAAGTAGCAGCGGTGAAAGTTGGAATGGAGCGATGGTGGCAGCAAAAGTGGCATCAGCAAAACTGTTGGCAGCAAAACTGTTGGCAAGTCATCTGGCGGCAGTGGCAGTGGAGGTTGCAGCAGTAGCGATAGCTGGCAATAGTTGCAATGGCAGCAGTGGCAGCAGAGGCGGAAGCTGGCAGGAGCAAAGCATTTTTTAATGAGTAAAATCACCATTGAAAGATATGCAATTGTAGTTCAATTTTACCTTTAAAATTTATTTCATTGGATAATTATGATGATATATATAAAGCCTTTTTTTAGTGGAAAATAGCTTAATTAGCAAAATATTGTAATAATAGTCGTTTATGTTTATTTAATGATGCATAGATTTTATACCTGACTCTACAATATGCAGGCTCCGGCATCTCCAAGCTGTACAGTGTTTTTCTCATAACACCACATCACGCACAAGTTGTGTCACCACTAAGAAAATCGGGATACTTACG
>JALLPC010000705.1:0-11508 GCA_036940045.1 Stephanocyclus meneghinianus | reverse complement strand
ATTTGGGGGTCATTAACTCATGAACATTTTTTAAATTTTTGATTTCTTGCATGGGTCATTGGGTCATAGATGACCAATTCCATACAGATACCTCCAACTGAAAGGGCTAAGTGAATTATGAGAAAGTAATAAAGTTAACTGATATAAATTTGGCTAGGTGCAAAAGAACTTTAATTCTTTTGGACAAACCAGTGGGACTCCATGTTGTCACCCCCGTTTCCAGTGTGATACATGCACTTCCAAACCCTGAGGTTTCTTCATATTATTATTCTTGATAGCTCAAGGTGATTTCTCTTTGTACTCATTTTTTGTTTGTGTTACACAAGCAAGTCACAAAGAAGATGATTGAGTTGTCATTGTACTCTGATATTGATTGCTTAATTTGATCATCTAAGACTGGTTATTATGAGCAGTAAATCTTCTACATAGAATCAAGGTAATAAATACTCTTGGAATGAATCATGTTATGAATACATTGGGTGATCACATTTGGTTTCACTTAAGAATTAAAAGCCTTGGAATCATCAAGCTTTCTGAGAGTCATTTTTTCAAGTTTGCAAAAGATTCCTTACGGTTGCAGCTTGAATAAGATCATGTAGAACCAACATGATGCCAAAACAAGTGCATGTTGTATGTTGAACCGGTTCCAGTTTAGCTCATGGACAGAAATCCTGTGATATTTCAATCTATTGGGAAATGAGTTATGCATCTTTTACCATCTCTTGTCGATTGAACATGCTCAAGGGATGTCTGAAAGTCATTAACAGAATAAATCAGTCGATCCGGATGTCAAGGATGCTACAACTATGATGCAAATGAAGAAAACGAGGAGTTTTCTGAGTTCTAGAAAATAAGTGAAACATTATTCAATATGCTAGTTCTGGACAAAAAGTGAAACTTTATTCAACATGGTCATAATATGTACATTCTTTGTGTGTTCATGCAATGCTATTTTTAATGTGTGATATCCCTCACAGCAAACCTTTCTTACTTCTTCTTTGCTGTTGTGGTATTGTGCATAAATACTACAATGTCGCCCTCCTGCATCACGTAAGTCTTCCCCTCCTGCCTATACTTTCCAGCCTCTTTCACTTTCGCCATTGATGCCTGGCCTTCATGCAATGCTTTGAAATCATCGAAATTGGCCACCTCTGCCTTAATAAACCCTCTCTCAAAATCCGAATGAATTACACCCGCTGCCTGGGGTGCAAGCGTACCTTTCATTATAGTCCAAGCACGAACTTCCTTTGGTCCTGCAGTGTAGAAGGATTGAAGGCAGAGAGATGCTCGACCGGCCCGAATAAGTCGAGGGACCACAGATTTGACGGCAAATCCTGGACCAGTGAGGCCCATTGCTTTTACTTCCTCCTCACATTCTTCGATGTAAGCTGTTATTAATCACACCGCAAATAAAAGAAATGAGTGCACCAACATCTGAAGGAGCACCGGCGCAGGTAAAGATTGCAGCTTACCCTTTTGTGCGTCCTTATCCTCGGCCAAATTGAAATACTGCTCCTCGAATTCACAGCTCATGGGAATAATCTGTCCGCCACCGTGCTCATTTACCCACTTTTGAATCTTGGGCAGCCACACATTCCCCTTCCTCAAAAAACTCTTTTTGGACATGTTGATTACATATATCTGCGGTTTGGTTGTAATCAAACCAAAATCCCGAATAATATCCACCTCGGCCATGGAAAAATCTTCGTGTGTTTGCACAGGAGTATTGGACTCGACCAATTTGAGGCACTTATCATATGCCGACTGAAAGACCTCTCCGAGCGGGGCATCGGCGGAGCGCGAAATCCCCTTTTCTTTCCGGATTCTATCCTTCTCCTTGTCGAGTACTTTGGCCAATGCTTCCTTGTCTTTGAGACAAAGCTCGGATTGAATGGTTTCCAAATCCCTAATTGGATCGACGCTATCATCGACGTGAATGACTTCGTCACTGTCGAAGGCGCGCACAACGTGGAAGATTCCATCTACCGCGGCAATGTGGGATAGGAAAGCATTTCCTAACCCCGCACCCTCCGAGGCACCTCGAATGAGCCCAGCGATGTCAACGATTTTCAATACGGCGGGAACAACGGATGGAGGCTTCCAGGTGTCAACCAAGTACTTGAATTTCTGGTCGGGTACGATCGCTTGCACGACGTTGGGATCGATGGTGCAAAAGGGATAGTTCGCGGCTTCGGCGTGGTTGGCGCCGGCGAGGAGGTTGGTGAGCGTCGACTTGCCTACATTTGGCAAGCCGACGAAGCCCATTTTGAGGTCGTTCTTGACGCGGCCGAAACGAGCGGCTCGCATGAATTTGGCATCTTCGTCGACATCTTTCTTTTTGTTCTTGGGTGGCATGGTTGCTGGTGTTTTGGTGATCGGAGTCTTGTATTGTACAGTTGTTGGTGACTTTGGTTTTGGGTAGCGTAAAATGAGAGATGTAACAAAATGTACTAGTGTGTATCTGTGTGTGTATGTAGGGCTATATGTTGGGGAGGCGAAAAATCATGTGTCATGTCATCATGATCATCTCATGCGCTCTTTACTGGTATTGTAAATAGGAGGTACGATATCTGCCCTGTACAATATTGTGTCTCTTGCGGTTGGAAAGGTTCGAACTCATAACCTATCAACAGTGATTGACAATTTGTTTTGAGATCGTACTATGAAAAATAATATTCCCGTGCGCCAGCGTACGCATTTGACGTCCTCCAATGAACGATGAATCTCGACCAGTCCAACATGCGCAGCAAGGCAATGATCCAATTCCGTTACAAAGCAATACGCAACTAACTTCATCGCAGAAACAGTACAGGAAGCACCTAAAGACTGAACTGAAATTTCAGAGGAAAGTGCACAAACTGGAGTCTCGCATCGCTCACGCCACTAGTCGAAAAGATGTAGCAGTAGAACAACAGGCTCGAAAAGATCTCGACGAGTTGTGGCGATCGCAGACTTGTCAACACTTGCAAATCTTTTGCGCTAGATGGACGTCAAGTGATGATACCGATGGTGCAGGAAACTCTCGCGTTGATGTCATACAGGAGGCGGCGATCGAGGAACTAACACTGATTTTTCGCGCATTACTGGCATCCATGACCAAACATCAAAGCAAACACGCAGCGGACGAAAGTCTCAAACAAATGCAACATTCAAAAGCTCGCAACTTACTTCAACACATGACTAAAGGAACGCAGACATCCGACATGTTTCGAGATGTCGCCGCCTTGCGGGGGTATCTGAGAACAAAGTTTCACGGACGAGCTTCGTTAATTATCAAGTCTTTGGGTCGACTTTCTCCAGAGGCGTTGCAGTTGGCTCCTACGAAGCCATTAGAAAGTATGAAAGCGACCGATCGATTGGAGTATCAATGCCAAAGACATATCATGAGCCTCTGTTACGATAGACTTTCAAAGATACAGCGACTTTGCAGCATCGGCTGTGGTCCCGGTAATGATGTCGTGGGATTGATTTCATTTCTTCGTGCCATGCTATCGAATGACATGACGAGACCAGAAGGTTGTACAAATCAAAGTTCTTCGAAAATCACAGAACCACAGTTGACGGAAGTATTGCTGCTGGATTTTGCGATGAAAGAGTGGAAACAAGCGGCATTGGACGATTTGATTCCCATTCTAGTCCCTCGGTATGTGAAAAAGATTTCATGCGAGAATTTCGATGTAACCAGGCCCCTTTTCTCGACTTTTAAAAGCAAGTCCGAAGACGGCTCAAAATTCAAAGGAGGAAACAATTCCAATGTCGCAACATTTGTACAAAACTCCGATATTTTCTTGACATCGTATCTTCTTACAGAAACGCGGTATAATTGGGATTTGTTTTATGTACAACTTGTGCAACTTGCACCTGTAGGTGCAATGTTTTATTTTGCAGAACCAATGGCATGGCAGCTTCATCGTCTTGTACGAATGTCTACACAGCCGTCGACGGTAGATGCAAGTTGTGAGCTCGTAGACTATTCGCCACTTTTTCGCTTGAACTTCATTTGGATTGATTCGAGTATGCACTACCCCGAACTTCAGCAAATGCAAGGTCGTGCCGGCGGTCCTGCTGTGCTGTTGGCAATCAAGTTGTGATGATTTCCTTAATAGACAGATTTGATCTTTAAACAATCTTTTGGCACCATTTTTCACATGAAAAGATTTGTTTGAATGATAGAATCTTTGTGTTGTAAGAGCCATTTGTCACTTCCTACCTATAATTTTTTTTTCCGTATGGGCCTTTTGCAACATCCACGTCATTCAGCCTGCAAATGGGAGGTGTAAAAAGTAGGGAGCTCACTAACTATGTAATCACAAAATTTTCACTTGAAATCTACTTGGACTTGTTCCAGTGTGCACTGGCTTTATCTTCAGGAAACCGACGGCCGCGATAGTGGTCCTGTAGTGCTGCTGGCAATCAAGTTTCAATGATTTGCTGATACAAGAATTGTTCATAACACCTCTAAGCACTACCATATTTTTCCACGTGTCTTTGTGAGGACGAAATTGCTCATTCAATCTCTATATGCTACGCGCTACTTTCTAAAAAACCTTTTCGTATGACCCCTTTGCAACTTCGACATCATTGCCGTCAACATCCACCACAGCTGTACCATCGCTCTTTATCTCTTTAACTACTCCCTGACCACCACTGAACTTGACAGTATCACCAACTCGCGCCCATGCCGATCCAACAGCAACCATATCCTTAGCGTCACTCTCATTGCTCAGCTCAATAAGACCAGACGTAATTCCGAGTTCATCTGTGATGCCATAAACAACCTTCTCCAAATTTAGAGTGTAGAAATGCAAAATTTTGGAACCAGATTCTAACAAGCTCCTGCAAATTTCCGCGCCAAACTCTACGCCGAATGCTTTCACGGCTTCGGGGTCGTCCTTCATGGACTCCATCCTGTCCTCCAAGGACTTTGGCACGCGAGTTTTGCAGAATTTGGTCATCTTTTTAAAGCCAGGGTATGCGTTAATGCACATGAGGCCAGGTACAATAGGACAGTTTATTCCCCAAGTTCTGCAGTCATTGACGAATGTTTTGAATACTTCTGCGTCAAAGAACATTTGGGTGATGATAAAATCTTTTGACAGACAAGGGCAATACGATGATGACGACGAATTTAGCAGAGGTCAGAGAAAACTAATAGCAGAGTGCTCGCCCAGAACTCATAGCAAATTTTCTCACCTGCTCCAGCATCAACTTTTTCCTTCAAATAATCCATTTCCTTTTTATAATCCTCGTCCTTGCACACATACGTAACTCCGTCGTGAGTGCAGCATCGCCCCTTCTCTGCGTCTGACATATTTTCGACTTCCTCGGCACTGAGTTGTGAAATACGATTAGGATGCCCCTCGGGATACCCCGCCACAGAAATGCCAAACTGATCTCCAAAATGCTTGCGAATATACTTGACCAAATCAAGAGCACACTTGAACCCCCCCTCTGCGGCGCTCCACTCCTTCTCTCCCTCTGGAGGATCTCCCCTCAACGCAACAATGTTCCGAATTCCTCCATCGTAGGCAGTTTGAAGAGCATCGTGGACCGCCTTGATGGGATCTCCATCCTTCTCCATGTTGGTACAAGTCAAGTGCATGTTGGATACGTGACCGGTCCTGTGAGCATGCAGCGCCAATTCCAACGAAAGGTCGGCGGTGGATCCGCCCGCACCCCATGTCATGTCGGTGTAGAGCGATTTGGTGTTGGCGAGCATGCGGGCCATGCGGGCGTGGAGGTTTTTGACGCCCAGCTCGGTGCGGGGAGGGAAGTATTCCAGAGAGATGTGGGCGACGGAGGCGGGGTCCTGCTTGAGGAGGTCGATGATTTTTGGGTCGGGCTGACGTTCTGTGTGGCCGTTCATGGTAGATTCGATTTGGGTTGTTGGTTTTCAATTGCGAGAATTCTTGAGCTAGTTCGATTGTTGGACGGACGATCGACCGTCTGGTTCAAATATTATGGTTCTCACAAGAATAACCAAGTGAGTCATTGGGAGATGGAGCAAGAGATGGAGGAAAGAAGATGATGAAGATACAGCCAGATCGTACCACATTACTTTTATCAGCGTTAAGCTTTTAACGCAGACCTCACGGGTGGTGAGTTTTTCAAACTATCGAACAAGAATCATTCGCCTGACGCATATCAAATATTCTAAAACGAAGCTTGAATGAACGTGTTTCGTCTGCACGTGCGTTTGTCCAGGAGATCGTGGTATTATTTTAATGTTTGTGTATCTTTTAACACTTCTCGTGCCCTATCAGTATGTACCATATGGAATGGTACGATACCCCATGAGAGGGTGCAATCAGCAGTCACACAACGCTGAGTCGTGATGTGTGATTACTAACAGTCAGGTAACAGTCAATTCACGTCACCTCAAAAACACCATGAACACAAAACCCCCAACCCTCCTCGTTCCCCCATCAGGCCCAATCACTGCTCACTGCTTTCGCCTCCACCCCAACGATGCCCTCATGCCATCCCTCAAACAAGCTGCTTCGATTATCTTATCACGAATCCCCGAGAATAGAAGCGGTTCGGCCTTTGTCATCACCGCCGTGGGCTCCCTCAAAGACGTTACTCTTCGTTTCGCCAATGCCTCTCGGACCGATGGGGACGAAAATTTTGGGAATGACATCAAGAGATATACGCGTCGATTTGAAATAGTTTCATTGACTGGTACGTTTTCAAGGAACGATGGATGTCACCTACATATATCTTTGGCCGATGCTGAAGGAAACACGATAGGGGGGCATCTCATTGATGGTGTCGTTTTTACAACGTGCGAAGTTGTATTAGGTACTGCTGATGGGGTGGAATTTTTGAGAGAGATGGACAGGGAGACTGGATATAGAGAACTAGTCTCGATTCAATTACCAGAGCCGAATACGGGACAATCAATTATGAACAAAATTACAACTGTAATGCTCATTGCTGCGGTCGGTTGCATTGTGGGGCGCTTGCGATTTAAATAAACGGGTGCATTGCTTGGTGGAGGTGTAAAATTATGATGTGCGACCTCATTTTCCTAGCTCATTCAACGTAATATATATCTCTTCAAGGCAATCATTCACTGTTAAACAATCAACGCGGATAGAGTCCTCTCGACGAAGGAATGCTTTCCTGGAATGGATCGTCTCTCGCTCTGTAGTCATTGAAAACAGCATTTATCTCTTTGTCGCACATTCCTTTGGGTTTTGCTGTTTGGTGGAAAGCGCACTTGTCACTGATCAGAACAGCACTTGGTCATTCCATGTGGGGAATGACAGAGGGCTGAGATTGCACTCGGAGTTGTTTCTGCGCCGTAGGCCTTGGAACCTGAGTGCAAAGACACCAACAGAGATGCTCGGACCAGTGCTACTCTTCAGAAATCTTTTCCTACTTGATTGGTGAGATCAGGAAGATAAATCAGGCTTGGCCTACGTGCAATTTTTCTCCCTCTTTGAAGGGCATTTATTCTAAGCAAACTGTCGTGTACGGTTCAACCATTTCTGTAATAAGCTTACACCGAAGCCTCCTTGCTGAATGAAAAAAGATTTCTAACTTTTACTCTCAACATTTGAGACGATCATTACATTCCCCTTTCACACTTTGGTGCTTGGACATGAAGTAAATAATAACTCTTCAGCTAGGATTCCTATCGGTTAAGTTTGAATTTCTCGTGAATGTGATATCCCCTTTTTATGCAAAGTAGACTGCAGATTACTTAAGAGAAATCACGGTAGACCAATAACAATATTTGGATATCCTTTGTCAATAAATTGTACTGTCTCACATGTGCCATTACCTAATGGGTCTTGCAAAAAAGACAATGGGTGAGGTAAAAAAGAAAAAAACAAACATAATGGGGATATTCTACATTCTTATCCACATCAGATGACATCAGATGTGATATCTAAGATCTGGTGTTGATTCAATCGACTTGTGAAATGTCTTCAGATTCAATAAAATAATGCCTACCATGTTATGCTGATCAGAAGGACTGCCTAGCATAAGGACCACCAATTTGTATGATGAACAATAAGTCAAAAGCTTGGCCCCACAGTGTAAACTGATAGACAAAATATCATGGGAAGCCCTTCTTCCAGCCACTTCGATATACACCACATAAGATGACAGTAGTGTATACACTGAAAAGTTGAAAAGATATCAGAGCATTTTTTGAGATTTAGGTAGTCTTTTTTATCCACATATGATCAATTTGTCTACATACACACTGAATATGTGACACAATAGAAAATGTAGGAATGTCAACTGAGGGACAAGATCTTAGAGGACAATAGCAATGACATTCCCCTTGTTTGTTTATGTCTACTCTTCCCTTACTTGGTATAAGTTTTTCTTGATACTGATGTGGGCCCACTCATTTCTGCCTATGGTGGTAGATGGCACTGTATCAAGAACAAACTGCTTCAATCTCCTTTATAACTTGGAAAATATATGAACAGCTTATATGTTTAAGAAGCTTGATAAGTATTCTTACATTCGGTCACATAACTGATTGCAATATTTTAAACAAACCACTTCCCAGATATTTACTTGGATGGGATCACTTGATTACACTGCCTTGAGATCAGTACAACTACTTCACTTGGGAAAGCAGTGAAGGCTTAAATAATGGAGATAATGTTGGGTATGCATTATCACAAGCATTGACTAATCTTTCATTAAATGACTTTGTATGAATCTCGAGATGATCTGCATACAATGATTCCTTATTCTCAATGCTTTATTGATTGCTTTCTCTATTCATCATTATGTGTCTTTGTCAAAGTCATCCATAGTGTCTCTGAGTATTCTTGAGTGATAATCCATCGAACTGCCCATTTGTGGAGTTGGATACTGGTCCAAAAAGAATATGAATGAAAAAGTATTGCTGTTAGTCGTATAATCAGAAAAAGGCATCTTCATCATTTATAGTTATAGAATTTGAAATGCAAGTCCAAGTGAATGTTTGGAGAAATGATCAAATTTCCTGCAACTGGTGCTCTTGTAGAACCCTGGTGACATTATTTGTGATATTTTTCAAGTACAAAAAATCATTTCAAAAAGTCAAGAGCTTTAGAAAGAATGCCCACCAATACATAACCATTGCCCATCTGAATTACTGTCCTTAGAGGAAAGTGAATCAAATACAACACAGCAAAATTCTTTTGCTGATAGATGATAAGTGTTACTGTCAAATACACTCAATATCTGGTGTTTCACAGGGTTTTGCTTTGAGCAATTCAATCTGATTGGAAAACACATCGTCTCCACAAAAATCTTTAACCTGAAGTATGAGAGGCAGTAAGAATTGTGATTGTTAGAACACTAACATACAGGCTAAAATCAATCAATACTTAATTCATAAATATGCTAAAGTGAGAATGTGAAGAATCATCAATATGATCATGCTAACTTAGAGTTCACTCTGTGAAATGCGATCAATAAGTTATGCAGTTAAAGCAATAATATCTTTACAAATTACAGTGCTATACTGCCATAGTAATTTAGTCTTTTGTTTGAGCAATTCTTGTCAGAGAAGAAGGATAATATGCATGAACAAAAATCTCATTGATCAATCTGCAACAGCAATGCACAGATTTATGTATTGCATGCTTGTAAACCAAGCAGCAAAGATGCAATGTGTGCACAAGAAACAGGGGCAGTTATATGGAACCTTGGCACTTTGTCTGACAAAGTGGCTTCTAATTTTTTGTCAGTTTGGTGTCCAAGCGGACCACATTTCTTGCACACATGTTTTATTTCAAATTTTAAAATTTTAAAACCAGCAGATTTTGTCAGATGAAATCAATAAATTTCTTACTGAAAAAATTAGATTCCATACAAATGCTAGTGAATCTTGACTTCCGCAGAAAAAATGAACAAAAAGAGTTGTTTAGGTACATGGAACCTAGAAAAGCAAAATCACATACAAAAGCTACTTGTGCCATATTCTCAGACAAAATAACTGAGAAAATTGGAACAAATGAAGGATATACATCAATGACCAGTATTTCATCAAGGCTTCTGCATTCCACAAAGCCTATCAAAAGCTAATCAATTCGGTCCTTAAAATATATAAATGTTTAGATTAGACTAGTTATCTCCACACAAAATTCCCATTCGTGTCTGCGACAAAAAAGGAGAACTCATGTATGATGTATTCATGTATGAAAACTTCACAACGTTGCAAGACGAAATCACTAACAAATGTTGTTCTCTCAGATAAAGTGGCTGGGTTCCATGTAACTGCCCCCTATAAGCGCACAGTTTAATTATAAAAGTATGTAATTGTACATGAATTGACATCATCATAACAAATTGTGCACTAATTGTGTTGTTTGCTACAATCAGTGCACCACTTTCCATCTGCTTAGCGTCTTGGGAAATATTATTGACACAAACAGCAGACAGTTTACATTGAAAAAATTGGTACACTATATTTAAATAGTGTTCCCAAATAAGGCATTGATTTTAAATGAAATTTTAGCAATACCTAAAGAATATTCACCATTTCAAACTTGAACCTTAAAAATGTGTGCAATTTATCTCACAGAATAATAAATGACATGCATTATATTTTAATTCAACAATGTTAGTATAAAATTTACATACTTTCAATATAACTGGTGTACAAGCTTATGAGCAAACACTCATTATAATATAGAATTATTTTTTTGAAAAATTACAGAGTGCTGTAAACTGAGCAACTCTATGGAGGTTTAATTAGGAAATGATAGTCATGTGCTGCATATTCTTAATTATGATTCTGGAAGGTGATAACGGAAAACTTATATTTTTGTATACTTGTCATCTGGGTTATCCTTCAACATTAATGGTATAAAGTTGAATTATTACTTGTCTACTTGTGGGCAACAATGTTGTATAATGTCATGCTCAATGGATGGGATAACCTGCCATTTTTCTTCTTTGACAGATGGCATATAGGACACAATGCTACAAAATTGTCACATGTGATTGGTTTAATGCTGATGTATTTGTTGCATAAAATGCTATGCATCTGTTTTGTAGAACAGTGTCCATATTTACAATGCATGGTCCACAAAAAGAGAAAACCCATTGCCTGATGAATAACCATGCATATGTCATTCCTCCAAATAATACAAACAGAATTTCTGCCACCAGGCAATTGGTAATCCACTAACTGCAATAAATTGTAGGACATAAAAGATTCACGAGTCGATGTGAGGTTCTCATAAACAGATTTTTCAAGAACACATTGATTTCCAAACTCATCGATGCAAAATAGAAGAGGTTTGTCATTCAAGTCAATAGCAAATGTATCTCTGTTGAATATTTGGTTGTGTTCTATGATGGCAGTGCTAGAAAGCTCTTCTTCCATGGGATCAGGCATGGTTGCAGAGAAAAATTGTGGTGTTTGTAGGTTTTGCATGTTTGGGGAAGGTGGCTGAAGAAAAGTGATGAGAAGCAGTGGAACCACAGATTGGAACTAATGTAACACTGCACAAAGGTATACATTTAAAAATATTGATGCCAGTA
>JALLPC010000704.1:0-11782 GCA_036940045.1 Stephanocyclus meneghinianus | reverse complement strand
CATGATGAATGCATGATAACTGTGTTTTGTCTCCAATTCATTTTTGTAGTTAGTTCACCTCAAAAAATCAATTTGGCTACAACCATAACATTCATGCATCAATATCACCACCTGATATTTTTCTAGCTGTTTCTACACAATAGTTAGAAATGCTGTTAGTCTCAGCCACCTCAGAACCTACACCAACTTTCAGCTAAGGTCAAGAAATGGCTCAGATTGTTTATCAGGCCAGTCTAATATATCAACAAATATGGGGGACCATTTGGACTTGGTCTAGAGCTCAGCTGGTTCAGAGTCATCCAAGAGAGGGATGTCAGAAAAAAGATCTTGAGGTATGCATCTCCTTCACAGCAGGCAGAAGAGTGGGAGGTGTCCCCTATTGTTTATTTTAGGGCACAAACAAATTTTTTACTAAGTCCCAGAAGTGTCTTGGTGGCATTGGGTGGCCAGGTCAGAAGGAATAGGGAGATCATTGCGGGTCGCAAGGTTGCCTCCATGAGTCCGGACAGCATTATGGAAATGGGGCTGAGTTTTGAAATACTGAGTATTTACTGAGTATTTACTGGATACTGAGTATACTACTATTGCTATGACAGTATCCTGATACTCAGTATTGCAGTATTTCCAGAGTATCCATGTAGCTCAGACACAAAACAATCCAATTGGGCCTGCAGTATTTGCTAAAATAGAAAAAAACAATACTGGTTGGAAACCGTGGTCTGGCCATCACAGTAGTGACGCATCACTTTTTCGACCTCAAATTCTTATCTGGTTGCTAAATAAATCCAGATGGTTCCGTTATTGGATGTAGCTTGCTGATCGCACAGAACAACCCATCATGCTGATCGCACAGCACAACAAAACATAAGATCGTAACAATACCACCATGAGAATTTGCACCGCTCTCTCATCCCCCCCTCCTATCACCTTCCCTTCAATCCAAATTCATCATTTGACACGACCGCGCCCTTCCGTACGTCACACCCATCACCGTGTCTCAGGCATCAGCCAAATTACTGTTGCGCCGCAGTTCCAGAGCATCTAACAGCGCTTGTTTTGACCACAACATGATCAACTAAAAGCCCACCATTGCAGCATCCCCTACACATCGGCGCCCCAATCTGAATGCTAGATCCACTAGAGACGTGCAATTACATGCCCGGGGATCATTTGATTGTTGCGTGAGTCTTTCTGGTTGCTGAATTTTGACCTACCCTCTGATGAGTTTTATTATTTGCTGACCGGCAGCTCCCTTCTCACTCTCCCTCTTCAATCCTTGGCCCCCCAGCGTTCTTTTTAATGGTCAAATCCACAAGAGCCATGCCAGTATATGCCTGGGGACAATTTAATTGTTTTGTGAGTCTTCTGGTTGCTGAGTTTTGACCTCCCCCATGCTGGGTATTATTTTTTCTTGACCAATGCAGCCTCTTTCTCACCCTCCCTTTCAAACCTTGGCCCCCCAGTATTCTTCTTGAGGGACAAATATGCAAGAGCCATGCCAGTAGACGCCAGGGGATCATTTGATTGAATGTGAGTACCTCTTGGTTACTGAGTTTCGGCCTTCCACATGATGATTTGTATTATTTGCTGACTGGCACTTCTTTGTCACCCTACCTCTTCAACCCTGGTCCCCCAGCATTCTTTTTGATGGCCAAATCCACCAGAGCCACACCAGTAGACGCCCAAGTACCATTTGATTGTTGCGTGAGTCCTTCCTGTTGCTGAGTTTTGGTCTCCCCCATGCTGAGCATAACTTTTTGCTGACCAACAGCCTCTTTCTCACCCTACCTCTTCAAACCTTGGCCCCTCAGTCTGCAAGAGCCATGTCAGTTGACGCCAGGGGATCGTTTGATTGAATGTGAGTACTCCATGGTTACTGAGTTTTGGCCTCTCTTGTGCTAAGTTTTATTTTTGCTAACTACCATGTCTATTCTACTCTGCTTCTCTTAGGCCAATTCTTAGGTGGATAATAATAAAAAATAACCATAATGTCAACCAACAATAGTCTTGGAGAATTCCCTCCGATGTCACCCCCACCACACTATGCAGATGAGGAAGAAGATGAAATTACTCCTGTTCCACTCAACCTAGATGGTGACGCAAGCCTAACTCCCCTTCCACAGGAGCTCTCTGATCTATGGTGCTCCGACAAAATTTTGAAATATCTGAATGAGGAAGGCAAGAAGATGTGCAGATGCTTGCACTGCAATGCTAATCCATGGAGTGGATGGAACCACACAAAGCTACTGAGGCATGTCTGTCGAATCAGAGGTGGAGATGTGAAACCTTGCCAAGGCCAAATCCCCCCTGCGTATATGAAGTGTTATGTGGCTATTTGGAATAAGAAAAAGTCTGCCAAGTCACAGAAGCGCATTAGGGAAGAGCTCATAAACATATCTATTGACCAGACAGAGGAACAAGCATGTCTAAACTATGATGAGCACAAGCATCAGAAGAACAAGCTGGGCCCTCAAGGCCCTGCCTTGAATGATATGTTGGATGTAGAGGAGCTCATTGAAGATCCAGATGAAGACACCATTGGGACCACAACAATAACAACCAGAACAAAATCTGAATCAGCCAAGACATCATATTTGTCTGGCTCTAAGAGTACACTTCAGACTCATCTTGTGTTTCCAAAGGCCAAGAATAGTCCCGCACAGGAGAGATCACTGAGTGTTGCCATTGCACACTACATCATTGCCAATTCTCTACCCTTTAATCACTCCGAAGACATACTATTTAAACGGGTATTGGTTCATTCTCGCCAAGTCAACAATAGCTACAGGCCGCCCCTAAAGGATGAGGTTGCAGGTGATTTACTTCAATCAGTGTTTGATGCATACTACGTGAAAGAGGTAACAGCTCTGCTGAGAGAAGCCAATATTTTTGGAATTTCTGTCTATGGAGATGGTGCAACCATCAACACTGTCCCACAAATCAATGTAATGGCTGCCAGCCCCAACAACCCAGGGTGTGTTCTTGATGTCATTGATTGCACTGATCATATGGCAAAAGGAGGGAAGAAGGATGCTGAGTACATTAGCAACAAAATGCTACCAATCATGGTAAAAATTGATCCACATAAGCATCTAATCAAAGGCATAATTTTTGATGGAGCAGGAAACGTTCAAAAGGCAGGTGACATGATAGAGTCACACTTTCCCTGTTCAATTGTGACCCATGGAACTGAGCATGTCACTAACATACAGTTTGAGAAGTGGGTCCGCATCACACCAATCAAAGAGTATGCATACTTTTGCAAAGTGGTAAGTAATCTGTCCACATTATGTGATATCATTTGACCTCACGTAGCAACAATCTCACTTTCTAATATGTCGGTAGCTGAGAAATATCTTTGGATCAACAAGACATGGCCCACGTGCTGTATTCAGGAAAGCTGCCAAGCATCACAACAATGGTCGTGATCTTAACTTTATTAAACCATCTGAATGCCGCATGGCAGGAGAGCATCTTCAATTTCTACGTGTCTTTCGCTTAAAGGATGCCATTCAACAAGCTACCAGAGACAAGGTATTTGTTGACTACAAACGGTTTGGCTGGGTTACCAGGATTGTCAATTGTGAGGAGTTTTGGGACACTCTCTTTGCAATCATTCAAGCTCTTTATCCAGCCTACAGGATGCTGCGTCTATCTGATATGAAGTTTGGAGGTCAGGATAAGATGAAGTACTACGTTTGTCAAGCAGATCGCCTGATGGAGCCTGGGTTTCAGAATGCCCTGGAAAAATGGGAAAATGTTTGCATGCCACGAGAACAAATGTTGTGTCACAATCTGACTGAAGCTGATATGAAATTTCTTGACGGTAAGGAAAGACATGGTGTCATTATGTTGGTGCCAATATATTTTCCTAACATTTATTGTGATTGTTCTATCCTCATATTCCAGTGTACAAGAAGGAAGAGAAGAAAAAGCCCACTGGTCAGCTGAAGGATGACCTAGATTACGAGGATGATCTCAATGATGGAAGCAACTCTGATGATGACAATGATTCTAATGATGTTGCCAAGATTAGTGAGAGTGAATTTGCCTCTGAGTCAGATGATGATGACAGTGAGGATGACAGTCGAGACCAGCGACTGAAGGATTTCATGAAGATATGGAATCACTACCGACCAAAATTGGTGAATGACATTAGTCGTGTTGCGTATGTTTGCTCACCTCATCCCACTATAATGGTACATGCTAATGCATCAGGAAACAATGATCCAGAAGACCATGAAGCTGTAGAGAGGGTTATAGATAAGTGGATTCTCTCAAAGAATTTTGTAAATGAAGATGATCGAGAGAAGGAGAGAGCACGCCTAATACACACATTTTGGTTGGAGCACAATCAATTCGTGAACAAACAAGGATATTTTGCAAAGAAGCACATTTGGTACACTGCTGGAGATGATAATAATCAGGCTCACACTTGGCATCATCTTTATTCATTGCCAAACACTTTGGTTTTTGGTAAAGTGGCTTGTATTGCCTGTGCTCAGCCATTGGGGATTGGGCAAGCAGAGAGGAACTGGAAGGCCATCAAGAGAACTTGCAAGGGACATCGTAATAGACTGGCACCTGTTAAAGGAAAGAAACAAGCAGTGGTATGTGCAGCTTATAGCGATGAGAAATCAGAGTCTAGGAGGATGAGGGCACAAAGGGCAGGTGAGTTGTGGACTGAGGAAGATTACACTTTCCTAAAATTGGATCACTATTGTTCAGGAAGTGTGATGGAGAGAATTCGTGAGATGAACATCAAGAACTTCAGGTGCTATGAGGAGGATTGGGAGAAGGAGCAGTTTGACAGGAATGGTGATGGTAGGCATGCATCAAGGGTATCTGCAAAATATGGTGGGATCAAGTTCTTAGATGAGGACACCAAGAAGAGTGGGGTATTTTTGCCATACAAGTGTGCAGTTATGGTGAAGTGTAGCAAGGCCACTACAATGGCAAAGAAGGTTGTTGGAAAGGGATATATCTACAATATCCTTGGGGTCTTTGAAGGATTTGATGAGGAGGTTGATTTTGAGGTGCAGGATGAAGATTTGTATGAGAAGTTTGAGAGGAATTGGACATTCTATGAGATGATTGAGGATTATTACAGGGAATATCCTGATCCCAATATTAGGATTTTGAAGGAGAAAGATGATGAAGGGAATGAGGATTAGGATTGTATTGATTCTGCCATGGATGTGAGTTTGCCAGGGGGCAGTAAATATTTAACAGTAGTCAGCGATCACAAGTATCAGTATTCTTAAAGTATTAATTCAGTATTCACAGCTACAGTATAATACTGATATGTATAGCTGCAGTATTACTCAGAGATTTGTCATTCGGCCTAAACTGAACTTCTGCTGGGAAATACTGTGTAGGAGTCTTCAGTAATTATTTTTACTGAGTACTGAGATCTGAGCAGTATTTCTATACTCAGTATTTCGAAACTTAGAATAACACCATCATCTTCTAATTGGCTTTGCATTGCAACTGCTTTTTGATGGCCTTTTGTGTCTCATTTTTATAATGTTGAACTGATTCCGCTACCACTACATCTGGTGTTTTCATTCCCAGTTGATGAGTTACTTTTCTAGATGGCTCATCCATTGTTGGTGAATCAGGAATGCCTCTGAGTGCATGAATGGTACATGTACAACCTTCTTTCGGCCATGGGTGGAGCAGATCTTTTCATCCAAAACCAATCTCGCGAATTCTGATCAGTTCCTTCTTCACATCCCCTTTTGCTGTTTAGCTTTCAAGCTTTTTGTACTCTTTGTTTGCAATTGATTTGGTCTTCCAAAATGCAGAAGAATTTGCCATCTCAATGTAAGTAAATTTGCTCCCACATTCTTTCTGGTATGCAAGCATTTTTTTCTGTCATAGGAGCTGTAGATTTTCATTTTTAGCTTCTTGCTGATTCTTGAGCTGCACCTTTTAGTCTCAATGCACTACTGGAGATGCACATAGAGCATATGCCAACAATGACTCTCACTTGCTAGGACTTATTTTGAAATAAGTGACATCCTTTGTGCTGTCTTTGATGTCATGTTTGAAGTCACCTTTTATCCTGGCATGGCCAACTGCAGATGCATGAATACCAAGAACTTGCCCAAAACATTGTAATTGTTGTGTTAACTGTGTGAATGGGCATTTAGCAGGATCATCTGTTGCATTTTTTCCAATACATGCTGCATGTTCCTCTTCAGTAGTCTGACCCCAGCAGAACTCTCCACCAACTACCCTGACATAATCTGAAAGAGCCTTCTTTGGATCAACAATTTCTCCCACCACAGCTGGAGCAAGTTTATTTGCTGTCATACCTTCCACAACAAGTGTGGACTCTATGTTCTCTGTCCATGTTGCATACAATATTTCTGCATTCATCTTATTGTAGGGCAAGACTTTTGAACCATCAATAGTATTGGTTTGCTTTTCTTTGTATTGGTACTGCATTGCTTCTTGTGATGGAGGAAGAGGGTGGGGTTTTCTGTTGACATCAGTGTAGTGTTATCGGAGATGGCATTCATAAATTGTTCATTCAGGTATAAGCTGCCGGGTTGCTGGATAGCAATTATGGCATCATATAGAGCATTGATGGCTTTGTCCATAGATCTCATTGACCAGTCATATCCTTGCTGATCAATGAAATGTGTGTTGCTGGCAAGCCATCTCAATGGCATACAGATTTTGAAATGTAAAATTGCCATTGTGTGACACAGTGGCACCATTTTCAGTAAAGTAAGCACATTGAATAAATTTTCTTGTAGAAAGTTGTCTTTGTATCCATGCAAGCCCTCATCCAAGAATTCGACAGTGTACCATCTATTCCAATACCCACCACCGCTTGTTGTTGATTTTCTTCTGCAGCAAAGTTCACGGCATTGACTAGTAATTGTCCAAGTATTCAAGCACAGTTGCATGTGACGATATTCACCAAACCTCCCTCCAGTTTTGAAAGGTGAATCTCAGACCTAGACGGAGTATAATGATCTTTCCTGAACATTTTCTCATCAACCACAGCCCATCAATCCAAGGGAGTTGCTTTGTCACTAGTTGTGAAGAGTGTTGTGTTGCATATATGAGAATCAACAATCTCTGAATATTGTTGTCTCTCATCCAATCTAGCGGTCTTTTCCACTGTCTTGACGGTCTTATCCCTAGACTTAATGCATTCCTGCAATTGTCTCTCTGCAGTTTGGTATTGGTCAACAAGTGCATTGACTTTGGAGCTTATGATTGAATACTGGTTAGTGCAATCTCAACAAAGCAATGAGAAAATTCAAACAGTACTACTTACTCATTTGTCATCTGCAGACAATCAACAGCACTCTGGTAATGAAAGAGTTCTTTCACATGGCTCCACTCCTTTCTATACATGGCTGTTCAATTCTACTAAGTTTTTTACATGGCTGCACTCTTTCCTCTTTCATATACATGAATGCTTCACTTCTACTAATGTGAAGACCGTGATGCTTTTCCAATGCCTTTATCTTCTTCTGAGCTTGAGCTTTGAGGCACAGAACTTCATCATCCTTCCTAGCAAGAAAATCTACAAATCTCTCAGTTCTGGTGGCAAGTAAGGTCATGGACTTCTCAGCTGCTGCCTTAAACTGATTCTATATATAGGATATTGATGTGATAGTATGTTGCAGATCAGAAATGTGATTGCGAGCAACAGAAAGCTCATCTCTTAGGCTCTCCACTTTTTGTTCCACTCTCAGAACTTCCAACGTAATAGTCATGGTGGTTCCTTGTGGCTTTCATTACTTTGCTGTGTTCTTGTTGTTAAATGATTCATGCTTGCATCATGATGAAGGGATTCAGCAATCATGTTTGTGGTTTAAGGCACAGGGTTCTTGGTAGCTGAAGATTTTACTGTCTTTGCCTTGCCTCCAGATGTATATCTGGATCTGCTGCTGCTGCTGCTATTTCTCTTCCTGCATTTACAAGGAGCAGCAGCAGCAGCAGTGGAACAAGCCACAGAAGAGATGGTGCTTGGTACTGCTGTCTGAAGTGGAGATGGCAGTGTTTTTGTAGGCAGCATTGCATTTGCATAGACCACCACCATCCCTGCTGCAGCATCAATTGGCTTGACTGCCTCATTTGAAGCACCAGCTGCCATTTCACCACCTTCTACATGCTGAGCAGAGGCAGGGCATTGATTGGATGTGGTTGGGGTATGTGGCGAAGGAGATATTGCTATCATTGGATTGGCCAATTTGTCATTTACATTGAAGGAGTTTGATTCAGCACAATACAAGCCACTGTAGGACTTAATGTGAAGCTCCGGGTGGGACTTAGACAAGACCAGCAAAAATGTATGCAGGTAATAGTTAGATCTATGAGCAGTTTTGCCTGTTTGCTCTGCAATGGACCTTTGACCATGTTATAAGCATGACAAGGGTCAATATGCTGACAGTTTTGGATGAATTGGAAGCAGAGCAAGAGAGGATTGCCACCTACACCATCTACACAAAAGATACCTGGCGGGAGCATTGAAATGTGACCGTTGACAGACAGACCTTCAAGTTTCCTTCCATATTTTGTTGTGTGCCCCCTACATGTATCAATTGAAAGCTAGTGAAATTAGGAATTTTGTAGTATGATGCTCAAGTTGGGCACATGTCACTGTGAAAAAAGTCATTGTGATTAATCAAAATTGAACAGAATCATCTTTCTGTTATAAAAGGGGATGAGTCATTCTACAGTTAATCTGGAACACAAGTAGACTGCATAATCCCATCATGGAGATTTTACAGTCCCTTGCATAAGCTGAGGACTTTTGATAGGAATCTAAAAGTCAGAAATGATGCACTATTGCAACATCTGTCTCGCCAAGATGAATCTGCCTGGGTCAGTGAGAAATATCTCACTGATAATGACAAATTTCTTTTGCTGCATTTTCTAACCTTTTTTCTTATCATATCTAAACTACATTGAAATGAGTGATATATTTTCACTCCTTATGTAGCTCATGGTATACTTCTACAAGTGAGGAAAGGCCTGACAGCAGTCACTTCTTTATGGTCTTTATCTACATAAATATTGTTGCTAGTTTCTTGAGCCTGAAGATTGTGAATGCTTTTTCTGTGACAGATATCAATGTCCTCCAAGCCATGTTATTAGTACAAAGCAATGCCAAAAAATCTACTCAAGCTGATGATGATTTTTCTTTCTTTTTGATTAAGCCAAGTAATTGACACTGTTTTCAAAACTGTGTGCATTCAGTCATATCTTCCACTCTTGAATCCATCAACTCCATCACTCTTCTCTGTTCCAAACTGCACATCATTGTTATAACCTGGCTTCTGACTTTTGCATGATCATCCCAAACAACATTCCACCATGTCCATAGATCTGAGAGGCTGTATAAGACAGTTTAGGGGATTAATGTGAGGAATTCAATTAATTTTTTTTAATTAAAAGCACAAAAGGGAAATGAAACTGCCCACTTTGTTTTATATTTGATTTGATCAGAAGAGATAGTCTTTGAAAAGTATGAATTTTGTTGCTACAACCATTCATTGTACAATTTAGTTTTTGCTGTTTTTGTTAGGAAATGAAATTGAAGGGATCAGTCCCCTTTAAGACTACTTCTGTCATCTAAGCAAAAATGGTATTGATTTTCTAAGTAGTAACTTATTCTGTTTGGTTTACATAAAACAAGAAAATCTGAAAGATGCAAAATAATTGATACACATGTTTGTGATCATGTTTCAGGACAAATTTCTGGAAACAAGACCACTTTCAAAGAGCCATCCATGTTGACAAGATTCATCCTTGCTACTGGGGAATCGGCATAAATTTTACTAAAACTGAAAACATGTCTGTGTAGACTAGAGCTTTCCATGTAGCTGAAAATGGACAGCAACTGTGACAGTCATCCTTTTCATGAAGTTTGTCAATTTTGAACTTCTTTTGAGAAAATGGACTCATTTCAAATTGATAATGAATGCCACTATGTCAATTACCTCCTCTCTTCCATATTTTTACTTTTTCCAGTAAGATAAAAAGCAAAGGTTTACTGTAAAAGTTGGTAAAACAGTACTTTTTACATCTAGGCCAAAATGCTTAGAAATTTATGGGCTACTTTCTTCCACTCGAATCACCTAGGATTACACATTTTAACAAAAAGGATAAAATTTATTTGCAGTGACTTATTTGGTTTATTCAATTACAATAGAGGTTCTGTAAAAAATTTTGAAACAATTGGGCAAGGAATGGGGTGTGTTTTGCTGCTTTAAGTAGAGTGACTTTGAGGCAGCAAACCAATTTAGTTCCAGCTAATTCAGCCAAAGTGTGTGCATAGGAAGGTGCTTTCTTTCCAGTGACATGTAACTAGACTTGCAGCAGGAAAGATAATTTAATCCCCATAAAAAATATGGAGACAGATGTGGTTGTTGAGAAAACAATATGACAGCAAATGGTGGCAAGGCTTGGATGAGCTGGTATAGGGTATGGTATCATACAATAAATGGGTAAGGTACAGGGGTGGATAAAAAAGCAGGAAAAATACAAAACCGTACATCCTCCCACCAAAAACTAGAAAAATCTACCCCAGATTTCTCTCTCATAAAAATGTGGCATAAAAATGCTAAATGACCAATGATAAAAGGACATAAATTGTGTCCTTGCTCAATTCATGACTAAAGCTGGTCTTGGGTTGGTCAGCAAATCTTTGTGCATAGTGTGTGTATGTTAAATTGAACATTTTGAATGGTGACTCATGCGTCTGATTTTAGCTGGATGTTAGAAATGTGTAGATCTCACTATTCATCACAGATCAAATCACATTTCGTTACGTCAGTGGCCATTCCTAGAAAAATGTACATGAGTGTATCCACTGCAAAATGATGTGCGCAATGAAGAATCTCATAGACAAAAATTTAAACTTTCCTTGATTATTCAAAGTCTCCATCAGTCTTACTTTTCTATATCATCATCCTATCAAACATAACCATTTGATTCTCTGTGTCATACCTCTCTTTCTCTCCAATATAGTGTACCAGGACTCGTAACAATGTTCTCCTCTTCCATCAATCATCATAGTGGCAATTGCAAATACCTTCATTACTGGAAGAAACTCCAACAGTTTACATATTAGCCCTCATCAACTGTTTTCCTTCATCAGGAGTAAAATCCATTGAATTCTGTCATTAGAATAAACAATAAATTCAATAAGTGCAGGCATGACATAGGCCAAGTATCTATGGCCATGAGTAGTATGCATTTTAAGTACTTTTATTTATGTAAACATATCAATGGAATACTTTTCTTTTGTCACAAAGGAGAATCCCACAAGAAATCTCTAAATATGTTTCCTTTCTCAGAAAACATACCTGAAATGTGTGCTTTCTCAGAGACATTTGTCGAAAATAATAATCTACTTCTCACAAATACATATCCAAGAATCCTTGTGTCACTCATATGTTCTGTTGACCATGGCAAGCATGGAGGTTCTGAAACATAATTCTTTTGGCACATGCTGTAGAAATAAACTCATAAAAATCATTTCCCAATCTTCACCATGGCCATTTAATATAGGATTCCTACATATGTCCTTTTTGGCTTAGGTCACTATAAATCACACTGCAAACGAATTGTTAGTACGCTGTTAGTAACATGTAGGATTTATAGTAATCTAATTTAGCTTGAAAATTGCGGCTGTTAGTAAAAATGTTAGCTATCAAAGAATCAAACCAAAAATGCTGATTTTTTACACTTACATACAATCTTACTAACAACATCCATTTTTGCTAACTGCCTTGCTAACAGAATTCAT
>JALLPC010000702.1:0-11787 GCA_036940045.1 Stephanocyclus meneghinianus | reverse complement strand
ATTTATTTCGGTAGTAGGAGGCTTTGTACCCTATAGCCCACTAATTGCACACTCACCGCCACCTTCATGTTGTCACAATCATGGCAAACCTCCCCTCCCTGTGCAACTGCAATTGCCATATATACTTTGGATGGAAGAGGGTTGGGATTTGTGAGGGAGACGTATTGCTTGTGCAGCCTTTTTTTTGATGCAGCCACTCAAAGGTAGTTGCCCTGGTAGCAGTCTGCGCCGAGGCATGGGAGCAGCTGTTAGGAAAGCCACGAGTTTGTCCGGTGCCATTTCTCAGCAGATGCAATAATCAACTAAACCTAAGAATTAATTATTGTAGTTTACTTTTATCTATTAGTATTGAGTGTCTTTTTGCTAATGTAAATATAAGTTAGTTTACCTTCTAAAAACTTGAAATGAGTTCTCCCATCACTGAAACCAAACAAGGTGCAAGTTAGTCCGGTTCCATGGCAGACGCAACAATCAACCAAAGCGGCGTGCGGTCCTTGCTGACAGCAGCTCTTTCCTGTGACCAACGCAGTGTACATCACATATGTGCCCATGGTTGGTGGTGACAATACAGACAATTGGAAGAACCCATTCCAGTGGTGGGGGCAAAGGAAATTCATTTTTGTTATGGAGCAGGAGAACAATTATGATACTATGTAAATACTAAGTTTCGAATTCCGGTCGGAATTCTGTAGAATTCTGAGTTCTGTCAGAAATTACTGTGAATTAGACCAGAACCATGTTCCGACATTCCATTTTTTAAGATTTTAGTTAGACTAGAACTTATGTATTTAGATCTAAGATGTGACATCGGAATGTGTGGGAGTCATCAGAACATTCACAGTAACCACACAAATGGTATCCAAGATCTCAAGTAGTGTGCCAAGTATGCGTGAAGTGCTCTCGTCTCATTTTCAGAGCCACCACCACAACTTGGTGATAACTAACAACCATGAGATTTTGATTTGGGCAGTCTCCGTCCCTCCAAATCCTCAGTTCACATGGCGAATATAGATCCCGCCGCCACCATTCCCCAATTGCCATTAGCACAGAGGAGGCATTGTTTGTGAGTTTTTCCTTTTTTTTCTTTTTTTCCCCACTGTTTCCAATTAATCTCACCGCTGCATTATCAATTAAATTGCTATTCTGTTGATGGTGCAGCTTGCCCTCCCTCAGTTAATGAGGGGAATTAGATCCCGCCACCACCATCCCCTGCTCATGACTTGTCTACAGAAGACAATGGCAGTGAGTTTGGCTTGTCCTTTAATTTTGCCCCCATCATTCTCAATATCTCTAAACACAAGTTTTTTCAATTAAAATGCTGTCCTATCTAAGGCGCTGCCTGCTGTCCTTCAATCTACAGGAGGGTGGTACTCGTGCAGTTATCAATTTTTATTGCCCTCTCCACTTCATTTCTAACCATTTTTGATTTTACACATAAATTTTGCCAATTCCACAGACACAACTCCCCTCCTCGGCTACAAATTGATGCAGGGTGATCCTGAGTTTACAATGTTCTACATTCTTATTACTCTCTCTTCATATCAATTTTGCTATGTCATAAAGTACAATTCAAATCGGTCCATCCAAAACTTACATTTTGTCTGGGCTAATTATTAGTGGCATAAATTAGGTATCTGTAATTTACATTGCAATACTGCATTAGCATTACTACTGGAATATAACTAGAACATTTTGAGAGTTTTACTGCTAGCTGCAGAAATATTACTGTTCATTACTGTGTCATTGGTTATGTCTGCATGACACATTAAATTTCTTAGAGATTGCAGTGAGAATTCCGATTATTGCCAGAACCACAGTAATATTACCGCACTGGCCAAAGAGCAGGAGTCATAGTAATATGACATCACCTAGATCGTACCTAGATAAGGGCTATTTTGTTCTGGGTATGAGTCCCAGAATTTTGGTCTAGAGCCAGTAACGTGTTCTGATTCCGGATTTTTTACAGTAACCACAAATCAGAATTCCTAACTTAGGGGAGTTACTCTTAGATGATATCAAAAAGGAGAAAAACCACCTCCACCAAAAATCTGGGCCCTATTGTTGCCATGATAAATAAAGCATACTGACATTGATGGGTCCTGGACTATAGATAACATGAATTTTTTCCAGAGTGATTTGAGAAATGGCTCACAAGGGGTCCTCGTGGACCATTTCTCAAATTATAATGATGCAATTTGGCATAATTGGTGGTTATAGACCACTAAATTTACATAATTGCATCATTGATATTAGTAACATTGAGTTTTAGGTACCCTCCGATCTGTTGTGTCACAATACCAATTATGATGTTATGGAGGTCTATCTCATCAGTAGTAAGCCAAAAAATGAATTTATTAGTGAATCAATATTGGGTAGGCTATATGGAGCCCATGTGGTTTGTCCAAAAAAATGACCATTTCTATGTCATTTCATCTGACAAGACAAAATGTTGGGTACGTAAACATACAGACATGAACATCATGTCAGGTAGAGTAGAACTCTACTCAGACTTCAATCATATCAAACTTCTAGTTCAAAAAGAATTTTACTTTACGGAATATTTATTTTGCATTTTGCTGTCTGTCTATGGGTCAAGAGCTCAGTTTATTCAGGTGATGAGAGATACTTTTGATTCAGGCTCTGCATTTTACACCTTTGGCTAAAAGTTTTAATTTTTGGACAAAATGACCATTTTGTCAGATCAACAGACAAAGCAAATGATCACTTTCTCAGACAAAATTATGCATTTGTTAGTGAACCAATTTTTCCCTAAGACCTTCTTCAATTTCCCCCCACACTGTCAGACAAAATGACTGCTTTGTTATGCAAATTTACTACTTTGGTACACAGAATTGATCACCAGTTCAAATTTGAAAAATAGGAAATTTCTTGCAGTTGGATACCATTTTCTCAAAAATGTAACACTTTTAGACACCTAAACTGAAAGAGGTCGTTTCTTCAGACAATCATTAATAAACACGCACAAAACATTTTAAGACAATGGATCCCCACAAATGCAAAAGTCCTAACTTAGTCATGAGGAGGTATCAGTTGTCCATTTTTTGCTTCCCACCAAAACCACAACCATGGATATTAGAATGAACGTCCGTATTGTTCATTTTTCATTTTAGGATAGAAGTCCTTCCATTTCATTTAATTCCTTTTGGCTTGTAATTATTTTATCTCCCAAAAATTCATCCTTTATAAGTCCCCTCACTCCTTAAGTAAAATTGTTTTTTGGCTATTAGTGTAACTAATTTGACATACAGACCCAAAATTTTGATTGCATTGCACTCACCCTTCGGGTAAACATAATATTTTTAACAAGCATTATAGCTGAGGAAAGCACATAACAGCATGATGTGATACCGGATAAAAACTTAGGAAATTCCAATTCAGTCCCTTGTACAAGTCAAAAATGAGTTTGAACTGTTGGCTGGACTTTGAACCACCATGGGTAGTATTCCTACAATAACTTGTGTATGTTTCCCAAAGAATTTGGTTGCGTCATGATCTCACGAAGTCGGTCTGTAGTTTATTTTGTAGGAGAGTAAAAATTGATTGCCCATGGATGCACATTCATGTGGAATCATAATGTATTGTCCCATTGTTTTCAACACGTTTCTGTCTGACATCAATATTGGCATTGAATACATACCAATTTTGATGTGGACTTCAGACTGTTATCTCATGTCAGACTCTTAAGGGAAGTCATTTTGAGGTGGTGATCTATTCAACCTGATGACATGTCGAGCAGGATTTGAGCTCTCAAGATAGCTCCAAAGGGCTTTGTTGTCCTGGCCAGGACTCAGGGGGTTGATATTGAGGGCACACCATCAACCAAAGATATCTGACAAATAGTGGTTCAAACTCATTAATGACCTGAATGAACCTCAGATGGATAAGCAACGCATGTACTTGTGGAGAATCTGGAGTTGTCAGAACAGGTGAGATTTGATGCTTGTGAAAAGGGTGTGGTGATGATGTTTGTCAAATACTGTATAAACACAAAAGCAGCGGTTTGTGCATGTGTGATCCACATGCTGACAGGGTCTTGGTGATGAAAGATGAGATAATTTTTTCAGCAAGGAGACCTGGTTGGCTTCAAAGACATGATGCCATAACAAGTGATGATGAGGCACAAGATGAGAGATCAATGATAACAAAACTGCTCAAGCAGATGCAAAAGTGACACGTAGATACCCAATTATTCAAGGCCAAACAAAACAGTGATCCCAAAGATCTGGTAGGGCAACAAAGCCACCAGAACATCTCATGTATCTGCCAGCAATAGAGTTGCAGTATCTAGGGCAAATCACAGAGCTAGATAGAAAAGAACTAGCATGCATGCAGCTGACCTTATCAGATTTTGAACTTACCTCAGTAGTTGCTGGTAATGGTTTGGGATCACAGGTATAGGAAACTGCAGGTCATGCACTACATGATGTCCATGAAAAGTGCTGATGCAGACAAATGACAACTTGAAGTCACAAACAAGAATGCAAGCTTTGATAAATTTAATGTCTTAACTCCAAAAAACAGAGAATGCATCTGAAAGGTGTCAAAATTCTAACCACTACATGGGCAGTCGAGAGAAAGTTTCAGGGGCTTTATGAGGAAGACTGAATGCACAGAATAAAAGTAGACAGACGGGAGTAATTATTACTTTGACTCCATAGCAGCCTCTGTGGCTAACCCTTCTACAGTGAAGTTAATGCTGGCCCTTCTGTGGATAGATCTGACATGTATAGCAGAAGGGATTGATTTTAAAGAGACATTTTTATGGGGAAGGTTCAAGAATGGAGAGGAAATTTTCATCAAAAACTCCAATGGGGTTTGAAAAATTGTATTCTGGGGATTTTGCAAAACAGACAGCTTCCTGCTTTTTAAGACATTGCAAAACAAGTCAAGAATATGACATATCAACATCCAAAGGCCAATCTGTGCCTGTATTTTACATGGAAACATTATCAATGGATTATGATGGTACCTTGGAGTAATGACATCATGGTCTTAGGTCCAACAGATCAAGTCAAGACTTTTATATGCAATTTGCACACAGCATTCAGATCTTAGCACAAAAACCAATTCATAGAATATATGGGAAGCAAGATCACCACATTACACACAAAGCAAATCTGTTGCATTGCATGAAGTCTACTAGTAAGAAAACTATGCCAGGAGATTCCCACAAATGTGGGAACTGTGTCAAAATTGCCAACTGTTCCTAGACAGGTGCCATGATAGGAGGTAATGACAGAGTGATGAAAGACACTGAATTGATAATGTCTACAGATCTTTTACTGCAACACAAATGTTCATGATGCAAAGGTCATGACCCATCATCTCTAATTTGTGTGCTGACTAGGCATATTACTGTGACTATGGAGGCTCACATCCAAGTACTCACAACATTGCTGAAATTTGTCATTTCTACCATAAATAGGGGTCTTCTACCAGTTCCAAAAGATATGTAGAACAACTAAGAAAACTTCAAGTTCAAGATTCATGGGAGGACAGACTCTGATTACGCAACAAACCAAGGCAATCAATGAAGTTCATTTTGAGGAGATTTTTTGTAAACAACTCACCTGTAGTATTGAGTAGTGCAACATAGAAATGTGTGATGCTATCAATGACTAAGACTGAGGTAGCAGGTGCAGTAACGGTAGCACATGACATGCTTGATTTCTACAGGATGCTAGAGTCAGTGGGACTGCAAGTTGATCTCCCAATGATTATTGAGATGGAAAACTCTGGAGACTTCAATATTGCCAAATGTTGGAGTGCTGGCAAAAGAACACATCATGTGGATGTGTGCAATTATTTCTTGCATGAACTGAAGAATCATGGTTTACTAATGGTGAGGCACATGCCGGTAGGCACACATGACTCCAATTTGTTCACCAAGAAAGTGACTGGAGTATCATGCAAAAGGTACATACCACTATATATGGGAAATGATGAATAAGTCACAGGACAGGATCAAAATTCACATTGGGGAGGCTGTTTGAGTCAAGATTGTCTGAAAGTCCCTTAGTGAGTATCAATATGCTACATGTAAGTAATACACATATTTTACAGAATCAAACTATCCATTTCACTTGTTTACTTGCAAATATACTATTTACACTTGAGTGTTGTAAGTAAAACACTATTGTAAGCTGTTAGTCCCAGTTCCAGAAATCACTCATGATATTGATAACTAATATGTACTCATTTTTAAATAGCTTGCAAATTAAATTAGTTTCAGGCTTTGGATGTAAAGACTTAAAGACCTCAATATTTTTAGTCAATACTGGAACAGAAATTACAATTACACATCTATAGTTTCAGAAAAGGATATAAATATATAGAGAACTGTAGAATGTGTGATGTGGCATCTGCTACATCACCTCTCTGTTGTCCACCTGAGTTCCATAAAAGCAAACCATGAAGTGTATTCACAGCAAAACTGCAATCACCCCTGTTCTCCACCCCCACAACAATCAGACCAATCTATCAACTCCCAACCCTTTCATCCACTCAGTAGTGAACGATTCTGTAAAAAACGGTGAGATATGACTTATTTTGAAGAAGTTACACAGTGTTTTACCCAACGACTAACATTATCGCATTACATAGGCAAATTATCAATGCCAAGACTAGTTTGCATTTTAAGTACTTCTCTTTCTTAAAAATATCTATGGAATACTTTCCTTTTGTCACAAAGGAGAAGTCTATAAGAAATCTATAAACATGTTTTCTTTCTCAGAAAACATATCCAAAAATGTTTGGTTTTTCAAAAACATACATCCAAAAAGATATTCTATTTTACATATCCAAGACCACTTGTGCCATACATATGTTCTGTTTATCAGTGGCAAGCATGGAGGTTCTGGATCACCATGCTTTTGGCACAAGCTGTAGAAATTATTTCAAAAAAATTATTTCCTAATCTTCACCACAACCATTTAAAATAAAATTCCATAGGTACATCCTTTTTCAGCTCAGGTCAATGGCTGGGCAATCATGCAGCAACACATTAGCGTACTCATGACCCAGCTATAAATCCATCACAATTTACCAACATGGCGATGATGGCTGTGTTTTAGCTGACCTTTGTCCAAAAACCTCTTTGTCAGAGGTAGAGAGTGTAAGCGCATTTTAAAAGTAATACACCTATTTTTCATACATGATCTATCCTTTTCACTTGTTCACTTATGAATATCATAAGTGAACCTGTGCAATATAAATGAAAAAACCTACTGTGAGGTGATAGTCATAGTCTCAAAAATCACTCATAAAAACGATAAGTAATGTGTACTAAATTTTACATACCTTGCTAGCTGAAGTAATTTGAGTCCTCATAGGTATAGAAATAAAGATGTTTAACTTTTTTAGTTATTGTTGAAACCAAACTTACAAAGATTATTACATATGCATGTATTTGTAGAAGTAAATGTATACTACAATCCAGAATGTGTGATATGGCAACTGCCATGTCATCTCTCATTTGACCACCATATTTGTTTACCCCAAAATCATGAAATTTCTTCACCCCATCTCTGCAATGAAGAAAGCCTCCTCCCCAAGCAAAATTCAGAAAGATCCGTCAACTTACATGCCTTGTCCTGGTCAAGCAGTGACCGATCCTGAAAAAACAATGAGAATGGTCCATTTTTGTCAAAGTTACATAGGTTTCTCCCCAAGGGCTCATGTTATCATACACTCTTATCTCTGCATTAATGCAATTGTCCATTACTCTGCTCCAAACTGCAATTTGACAGCTACGTCAACCCCCATCCCATCCCTCGCGCAATTCAGTTAGTTGCAGATTCTTCAAAAAAGGTGCGATAAAGCTATTTGTTAAGTAATTATGCAGTTTTTTATGCCACATTTCACCCGCATTGCCATTATTGTTCCTTCCGCCTCCCTTGGCCACAATTAGAAAAATCCGTCAACTCAGAACCCTTGCGATAGTCAAGCAGTGACCAGTTTCTCAAAAAAAAACAGTGAGAACGCTCCATTTTTCTTGGAGTTACATAGATTTATGACCAGAGAATTCTTCATGCAATATTTTCTCCGCATTACTGCAATTGTACAGTCATCTTCCCCAAACTGCACTTTGACAGCTACGTCAACACCCATTTCTCATCCAAGTAAGTTAGTTGCAGATTCTAAAAATTAAGAGTTAGATAAAAACATGTGTCTGTAATTCCACCATTTTTAAATGATTACTCCCCTAAATGAATCTGTTTTCTTTGAATTACTGCAAAGGGCCATTCCTCTTTATAAATTCACAATTTGAAGGACCAGTCATCTCACAATCTGTGCACTAGTCAAGCAGTGACCGATTGTGTAAAATAACTGTGAGTGTTGGTTGTCTGTGACAAAATGACAGAGGTTTTTGTTCTATGACTCACTTCACCATTTTTTTGCTCTCGCATTACTGCGGTGTGTCATTCCTTTTCTCAAACCCATAATTTGACTCACTCTACTTTGCTTTTTAACCTATGACACAGGTTATTTTTTTCCTTCTATATTTGACATTCGCCATTCCTCTAACCCCAATCACAATTTGAACATTTTGATTGGACCATCAACTCCCAACCCTTTCAGCACCCAGGATAAATTCAGTGTGTTCTCTTACTTCATGATCTTAATTTATGACAATTTCAAAACAAAAATATTTAATTATTTTCATCTAACTAAGTTATGTTTTTAATCACTATGAATGCTGTCATTCACTGTGCAATGTCCACTTACAGTTACACCCATCTGACACCTACTAATGCCTTGTCCTGGAAGACCCTCCACTTCATGCAAGAACTGTCAAGAGGACAAGAAGAAGTGTGTCTGTTTTAATTTGGTTTCTCTTTGTTCAGGTTAAGTTAGATGCATTGAGAGAAGCTTGTCATGTTCTTTCACTGACANCCAGAAAATTGCAAAACTGAGGGAACTTGTTTGCACAAGGTGTATCAGAAATGAGTGGCCATGATGCTTCTTTGTTATCATTTCCAAAGGAATCTCCCAATTTTTTGCCAAAGATGTTGAACTATGAGTTGGTGAAGCAGAAGGGATTGGCCATGCTGTCCCATTACCACAAAAATCATTTTCTTCTCATGATATGACATGCTCTTTTGCTGAAGTTACTCTTCATCCAACATTTGGACTCCTCAGGTCAAAGTCCAGGTGCAAGGGTGCTTGAATATTGTTCGAGTTACATTTGCAGTCCTTCCAAGTATCTGCATACCAGCTCAAGAACCATCTAACTTATGTGCAGCATCACAGCCGCATCTTCATTGAATTCATTTGTTTCATCAATAGTTTGAGTATCAAATGAGGAGAGACTTTCTAAGGTTCATTTTAATGTCTCTTTGTTTTGATTTGTCATGAAGTATAAGAAAAAAGAGAATATCTTTCTGTGAAAAGAGTATGAAATATTTGATTTCATACAATCCTCAATTCACTGGGAAGAAATCAAACAAACAATAGTGAACTACATTCTGTGCATCATCTGATGAGTCATACATAGGAACAAGATAAAATGCATGTCTATCACTGTCATTGCTTGCTTTCTTAGATTTGCTTAACTTGCTCCCACTGGCATGCTTGCCATTGTTGTCATTGAGTCCAGCATTGGCATTTCTTCTACTGCTTCCAAAAAATTTGTTTGATGCTATCTTCCATTATATGCCCATTGGAATACTCTCTAATATGGAGGATATGTGTTCCTCATTGCTCTTGAGCCATTTCAAAGGACTCATGCCTGCCTGCTTCTTGTGAGGTGATGCAACTTGTCTGTTTCCTGATTCTTCCTTGAGCTTTTGTTTGTACATGCTGTCTAAAATCACAAAAAGAGAATGACTGATGTCGGGTATATATTTAGCAATCATGACTTGCATTACTTGACATCATGCAGTGCATATCTTTTTGCTAAATTAACTCAAAGTTGAGAGCAGCAGTTCTGAATGACATGATTCATGATTTAATTAATTGCTGTAATGTTGTCACCAATGTATTCTTTGCCACTTCCTTTGAGTGGGATCTTGGTTGAGACAATCAAAACAAAAACTCCAATTTTGTCATGTTTGTGGTCAATTTTGTAGATTGGCCATTTGATTTTCCTATTTGAAATGTATGTGACAACATCAGCACCTCCTTCAAAGGGGAGCAGAATGCAATTTGCATAATGCACTACTGTGATGCCATCCTTGGCATCGTTCCCTCCTAACAATATGGTTAGTTAATCAACAAATGGGTGTCTGTCATGGGCCCCTGGTTTGTCTTGTGCAGAGGCAATTATATCACATTCAATGACCTTGTATGAAAATGACAAATTAGCAAGAAGTGTCGCAAAGGTATCTACCATATATTGGTAGGATAGTCACATGAAATGTCCATGATCTTGCCAATATGTGACTATCTCACTGATTTTTGGCAAGGAATCAAGCACGTAAAATAAAAATTTGAAAAAATACTGACCATGTATAGTACTGTATTAATGTCCTTTTTATTATACCCCTCTTGTTCCTGCCAATTTATTTTGGTGCAAGGAGACTCTGTACCCTCTTGCCCACTCACTGTCCACCTTTATGTTGCCCCAACAATGATGAACCTCCCCTCCCTGTGCAACTGCAATCACCATGTTTACTTTTGCTGGAACAAGTTTGGGGACTTGCAAGTGGTGTGTATTGTTTGGGAGGTATTCTTGATAGGACCACTGAAAGGTACAATAGTTGTTGCCTTGGCGGAGTTTGAGACAGATGGGATGCATGGGAGGGACTGTGGGTAAAGCCGCCACTTTATCCAATGCTGTTTCTCAACAGATGCAACAATCAACCAAATCTATCAATTAATAATTTTAAATTACATTTGAACTACTAATATAATTCATAAAGTTATTAGTTAATTGGTTTCTGTTTCTTAATGTAAAAATGAATTAGTTCATGTTCTAAAAACTTCACATTTGCTCTCCTGCCACTGAGAATAAAACAAGCTGCAAGAGTGTCCTATGCCATTTTTGGCAGATGTGACAATCCACAAAAGCCACGCGCTATCCTTGCCAGCAACAGTGCGATGATGCAACCAATATGGTGCACATCACATTTGCACCCATTGTTTGTGGCAATGATCTCACCAATCTTAAGAAGCCATTCTGGAGGCATGTGAGCTGCAAATGATTGAAAAATACTATGTACATATGTAAGCCCACCAAAAGAGCTAGGTATGTGCGGTGGGTAATGAAACATTCAACCATAAATTTTGATCCACAAAGAGTTATTTGGAGCCAAGCATATGGGCGTATTGGTCTCACGATAGAGAATATATTTATAGGGGACATATGAGGAAAAAAGGGAGTTAAATGCCTGAAAATGCAAAATGTCTGGAAAATAGGTGAGACTTTGTGAAATGAGACGGTCCTTCTGTAATCCTTAGATAACGTAATATACGGTAGTTTGGAATAATCAATATATTTTGGTACGATATTATAGAGAGAAACATCACAGTATCGTGCTATTGTACTATTTTACTATCATACAATTGTACTATGTACTATTGTACTATTGTACTATCATACTATTGTACTATTGTACTGTCGTACTATCAGACTACCGTACTACAGTTCTATCATACAATCGTACAATCGTAATATCATACCATCGTACTATTGTACTATTGTACTATTGTACTATCATACTATCATACAATCATACTATCATACTGTCATACTATCATACTATCATACAATCATATTATCATACTATCATACTATCATATAATCATACTATCGTTCTATCGTAC
>JALLPC010000701.1:0-11791 GCA_036940045.1 Stephanocyclus meneghinianus | reverse complement strand
ATTTATTTCTTACTTTCTTTATTTATTTATTTATTTATTTATTTATTTATTTATTTATTTATTGCAGAAGATAATAATCCAATTAAAAATTTTTTACTTTAATAAGTGTTTAAAAATTCAACAAAATACTAATCATATAAAATTCTTTTTATATAAACAAAGATTAGAAGTATATAATATTGTAATACTTTTATTGACATGATAAAGTATGGTGTTGTTTTAACTGTATTTACTTCTTATTGAGTAATTCTGAACTTTATGAATGAATACATATACGTATTATTATATTTATTTTTGTATGTAATATATTTCAGATTGATGGAATTAAAGTCAATACATTGCACAAAGTGTTTTATTCACTACTGTGATTGTTGTTTGTTTACATTTACAAATTAGTTGCATTAATTATTAAGTACCACCATGTAATTATTTATTTATTTAATTTATTAAATTTTTCATTGCTTATGTTATAATAAATAATTTATTCATTAATAAATTTACATATACGAATACATGTAGAAATATTTCGATGTGAACAGTTTTTGTTTTCCATGTGGCGGTTAAGTTGTGGGTGCTCGGATGATGATGTCAGAAGATATTTATCCATTTCAATAGTAAAACACTTTGATAGATCATTAGTTGATATGACATGGACACTTTCCGAATTTGATATTTTATATCCTATTTGCTTATTAGATGTATTATTTTGTTGGTAATGTAATTTTCATTTCTTTTGCATCTGTGTGACTGTTGGTGTATGTTAATTAGATAACTATCATTGTTTTACTTTCATATATTGATTACTTAATATAAACCCAATAATTTTTTTCACATTTCTATTAATGTGTATAATAATTTTGATTGAGATGGCGTTGAACGGAATGTTTTTTTATTTATTTTTTCACTATAAGATATCCATTGGGACGGTTTGAATGAAGTTCTTATTGTTTTAAATGTCTTCAATTTATTAATATTATAGATTTACCTAGTAAGTGATTGCTTTACACACAAAATTTGTTTAATTATTCAGATTTTTGTATTGTTATGCTTTTACTTATCTTGTATACTTTCATTACTAATAAACTAGTATAATGTGAATTGTATGTAATACGACATAAAAAAATTTTTTAATTTGTGTTCAAGTTCATAAATATGCCACTAATTCATTATACATAAACTTAGTATATGATTGAGTGAATCAATGAAACTGATTGTGTGGCCCATGTTGTGGAAATACAACTTGGAAATGATTTTGGTGACAGCAGATATTTATCCATTGGGATAATTAGATGAATTGATATTCCATAAATGGATATCTAGCTGACTTTTTATCTATTTATCCATTGGGATGTTTAGATGCATTGATATTTCAAAAATGGATATCTAGCTGACTCTTTATCATAAATATATAAATATTAACGAAATTGAATGTTTATTTTGTTTCTGTTGATAATATTTCTGTTAATGGTACAATATATTGTATATCTCAGTACTTATTTGTGTATTTTAATCTTAATGTTTAAATTTTACCCAGATGGAATTTAACTTAAAGTTTTTCCTTTTTTTAAAACTAGATATATCCTATATATCCAGTTTTATGTATATGTTTACAATTACATATTACTTTTTTTATTAATGCCAAAATATCAAGAGAATATTTAATTATTTAATTTATGCATTATTTAGTTCTGTACATGTTATCATTTTCAGTGATATAAATATAATTGTTTAATTTCATGGAATAAAATTAACTGTTTATTGAACATTTGGTGTGTTACAACGTGTCTCCAAACGAGTTTGCTGGCAGTAACTTATTTATCGAAATGGATTATCATATTTCAATAAATAATGCATATTAATGTAACTGTCACATTATTATTTTTGTTTTTCCTGTAAACCATACTAATCAATTTTGGTTTTTGATATGTATTAATTTGTGTTTTAGATAAAAAAAATATGTTTATATATGTCATTGTTAGTGTGTTACTGCATAATTTTGTATTGTGTTGTATGTATTAATTATATATATAAATAAGAGTTGAATTCAATGAATTCAATAATTTTTGTATGTAAATATTAATATTTATTATGTATTTGTTTAATATATTTCATCTTTTTTTCTTTGTTTAAAATGCATTAATATGTAAACTTATTCATTAAATGTATAAATGAATTAGTTGTGTACCTATTCAATACTTACTAATTTCCTTAGATTTCAAGTTTTGGTTATTAAAATATATATGTGAGTTCTGTAGAATAACATGGACAATTAATGACTGAATATATAATAGTCGCTTATTGATATATCTATTATATAAACAAACTAATTTTTTATTACGTTTTTTAAATGTTTCAATAATTAATGTATTTTCATTTATAAATATGTTGTATATTAAATTTACTATGATTATTGAAAATATATTTGTTTTTTAACTAATGTCGTTGAATTTGATCAGATTGAACTCAATGTTTTGAACATTTTGTGTGTTACAACCTGAATGTGGAGATCATGATTTCAGTTAGTGTATATTTATCAAAATGGATTATCATATTGATATTTAATGCATATTAATCTAACTGTGACATTATCAGTTTTGTTTTTCCAGTAAACCATATAAATCAAATGTCGTTTTGATATGAATCTATTTGTGTTTTAGCTAATTTTTTTTGGCTTATGTATGTCATTCATTCTGTGTTACTGCATAATTTCGTATTGTGCTGTATTAATTATATATATATAAAATAGTTGAATTCAATGAAATCAATAATTTATGTATGTAAATATTCATAATTATTACGTATTTACTTAATATATTTTCCCTTTTTTCTTCGTTAAAAATGCATTCATATGTAAATTTATCCATTAAATGAAGAAATTAATTAGTTGTGTACGTAATTAATAATTACTAATTTACTTTGATTTCAAGTTTTGTTTATTTAAATATATATATGAGTTCAGTAGAATAAATAGTATGTAAGTCATGGTTATATTGTAAATATGATGAAATAAATTTGTAATATTGAAATATGTTTTAAAATTAATAAATGTATGATTCATTAATAATGTTCGTTCATTTGTTGTTATTTTTTTTTATACAATCATTTGAAAAGTCATAGTATAAAAAAACGAATTTAAATATTTAATTGAATACGTGGGAATTAAATATCCTTTTACATTAGTAACTGAATAAATTATGTTTCAATATTAAATATATAAAAATCTTAAATTTCGACTTATCTAATATTTGAGTGTTAACAGACACGTTTTCTGGTGACTCGTATTAAACGTGTCGTATTTATTACGTGTTTTCCGTGAAATTACTTAAATCACGAGAAAGTATACATGTAATAACTTAATATTAGTAATATAGACAGAAAATACCACTATATTTCATTATTTATATATTGTTATGGCTATTAACTATGTATTATTCCCCCCCCCCAATGGCAAAATTTCACTGCCATAAACTAACCAACAATTTGTTTCAACTCCACTACCATGGGGAATTTGATATCAGCGATTTTCACGGGAAATGTGCGGGGGCGTCGAGCGGATGTGTTAGATGAATGGGAGCGCGACGTTGTAGGTCTGGTCGGAATTCCGCAAGGAGTGCTGTCCCCCCTCGTTGCGCACCGTTTCATTGAAGCATTAGGCTCGTCCGCGCCGCACTGGACTCCCCAGATAGTGCTGCCTTCGCCGCCAACCCTGCTGCCGTTGCCGTGCGCTTCGCCTCCTCCTGCGCCGCCGTCGCCTCCGCTGCATCCTTTGGCGCCATCGACGTCTCCTTTCCATCCTCGATGTTTTGCGCCGCGGATGCCGTCACCGCCACCGTCACCGCCGCCGTCGCCGCCATTGCCGCCGTCTCCGATGTCGCCGCCGCTGCCGCCGTTGCCACCGCCGCCGTTGCCGCCGCCGCCGTTGCCGCCGTCGCTGCCGTCGCCGCCGTTGCCTCCGTTGCCGGCGTCGCCGTTGCCGGCGTCGCAGCCGTCGCCGCCGTTGCAGCCGTCGCCGCTGTTGCCGCCGTCGCCGTCGTCGTTGCCTCCTCTCCCGATGCCGTTGCCTCCTCTCCCGATGCCGTCGCCACCGTTTGCTCCAAATTTACCGTTTTTGCCGCCGCTTTGTCTTCCACGGATGAATTCTCCTGCCCAATTCCTCCCGGATCGAATATTTTCGCCGTCAACGCCCCCTCCCCCTACTCGAAATTTGCCGCTGTTCCCGCCGCCGATGCCGCAGTCGATGCAGCAGGTGCCTATTTTGGCTCCGTCATTCCGGTCATCTAAACCTCCGGCGAAGAAGAAAAAGAAGACTCGAAAGAGGCAAACAAAAGAAAGTGGATGTACAACAATAACATATGGACGTGCCACCACTTTTTGCCATGTGTTTTCTTCCAAAGACGGTGCTACCTCTCAACGAACGCGTGCCGCTGCAGGTGCACATGTCTCAAAGTCTTCATCCCAATTACTCCCCCGCATCACCGTACGCAATCGAAAGCGATCAGCCGGGCGCAAAAGAAAGAAACTCGCCAGTAAACTAGACACTATTCATGTAACCGAGGAAATGGAGAGAGCCGCCGCCCAATTTCCAACATCCTACCTGGAGGATAATGTTGTTGTCTTTGATGGTGGCGAGGTAAGTGCCACTGCAATCCCCCCTGTGGATCCTATACAGGGATGGACGCCAGTCTCAGTTCTCCCTGGACCACTCGTCATTTGTGAGCCATCCTGTGCTGAAAAGGGTTTGATGTATGTTGGAACTAACACCCGCAATCCAAGTTTTGTCCTGTTGCCACGCTCTGATGCCATTGGAATCAACAGTGATGGGAGAGAAGTATGCCACTCGATGACAAAGATAACAAGGAAGCAGACCAACCTAGTCCGTGGATCTAGCAAGACTGTTTATGGCCGCAATAAGTATTGTTGTGTTGGAGCCAAACCAAAGAGGAATGCTCCTGGTATTCACCCTGGAATTTTCCGGTATGAGCAGAAGGTGAACGTGAGTGATTGGGATTGTGTGGTAAAAGCTGTGAAAAGATGTGAGCATGCATTTTATGGATTTCTAGATACGGAGGTGATCTCTCACATCCAAGAGGCCCGAAAGTTGATCCCCTGGGAGTCTATTAGTTATTCAGGTTCAAATGAAGGATCGAATGCTACAATCTACAATGGGATTGCATTTGGAGTTAATGTCTTCCTGAGAGCTCACATTGATCAGGATTTTACGTACTCTGTCATCCAGGTACACGTTGATGGAGTAGACTACAGTCTGGATGATGCCATTATGTGTTACTTTTGTTTTCCGTGCTTGGGTGTGGCGGTTCCACTGAGACCAGGTGACTTTCTACTGGTTAATGCGTTGGAATATCACTGTTTGTCCTCAAGGTGCAACAGTGACGTGGACATTTTTTGTGTTTCCAGTTATCTTAAAACAGCTGTGGTGGGAGGCAATGACAATGGTAAATTGCTGAATGAAGACGAGATAAAATGCTTATCTCTTTATCCTAAAAAGCGTTCAAAGAATAGGATAATATGTTAATCATTCCTATAAACTTTTTGTTATACTTATTACTTTTTGATACCTCTTGAGTAACTTAAATTTAATCAATGTAGCATCATAGTATTTCTATTTCATGTTTATTATTATCCATCATTTCTGATGATTATCTCTTTTAACGTGTGGGTGCAGTAATGTCAATGTCCAGAGTACAGATGTAATTGTAAAAAGCACTTTCACTACAGAATATTTTCCTCACATGTTCACTGTGATTATGTATACAATGGGCTCGTTTCAAGTTGATTGCGCATTTCAGTCTTCGCTTGAGTGTACATCTTGATTGTGTAGTGCTCTGACCTTTTTGAACTCCATGTAGTTCTCCATTTCCTATAAGACCATAACACCAATTGCATACTCTTTTATTTTTTAAGAACGTTTCGAGATCTCTTCCTTGCTGGGTGCGAAATCCAAAATTGCATGCAGTCATTCTGTGACCATTTTCGCCGCATATTAAGCAGGAGTTGTGACAGGTACCTTCACAACCTGCAAACTTGCATCTTGGACAATGTGTTTTTAACCAAGATAATATCCTATTTGCTCTCTCTTTTGTAATAGTGTTCACCTGTTCCATGTTGGCAGCAGCTACTGCAGTAGAGGCAATGTCTTCGGATATTGTTGCATTTGTTGTTGTGTTTGTTCTTCTTTGTTTTTTGTAGGGATTTGTCACTGGTGTATTGATGGGAGGTTGATAATTTGAAGCATTGTTTTTGATTGGTGAATTCGATAAAGGCATTAAAACATCTTGGCCATTACTATTGGTGGTAGTGACTCTGTATCTCTTTTTGGTACAGCACCATGTGCAATTAGAACAACATTGAGAAGTTTGAGTAGGAGGAGCAAACATTTGTCTTAAACGTAAAAGATAACAACCATCCTGTCTGAAAAAGCTTTTGAGACCATCAATATGAAATACTTCATTGTACATTGGAACATCATTCTCAGTGATTATGCCAGCATGAAGAACCTGGTTTCTCCTATCATCTGCCTGCCTTGTTTGCCATTGATCATGTTTTAAATCTCTTGATGTGACAACTAATCTGAACAGTGATGGCGGTTGTCTTTGATTTGGTCGAAATCTTCCCAATACTTGAATAAGGTTCGAGACACAGTAAGGTAGGCCAATGCAGTACAAACCTGCCATCTCCTTGTTTTCATTCCCCACCATGCCAATTGTTGTAGAAAATAAAGTTGAGATCTTTGATTGATACCACATTTTTGCTATCTCTGTTTGGTCCGGTTTTGGCATGTCTCCATGTACAATCTTCGCAGTGCTGTCAGTTGAAAGTCTCTTACCAAAATCTATGCATTCTTCTTTTGAAGCACAAATTGCATGAACAGCTTTTCCTGTCTCTTGTTTGAATGTATTGATCATCTCCAGTGTTTCTACGAAAACATCCTTTACCAGCACAACTTCAAAATGAAAGCCACATCCTACAATGTCTGCACTGTGAATTTGATCAATTGTATTAGTATTGGAGAGATGGTTTGGCAGCAAATTCAAATATTTCATCACAGAGTTCACAAGTTTCCTTGGAAAACTACCTGACATTACAGTCACAGGGATTCCAATACTGGCAAACAAAGGCAGTTGCTGGTAGATGTGTCTAAAATCATACTCGTCTAGAAGGCACTGAATCTCGTCAAACCAAACACCGTGCAACAAATCAAGTTCTTTCCACTTTCTTAGGACTATAGGGTGATACTGCATCAAGTTACCTGCAGCTTCGAGAGTCAGGAGAAGGATGTCTGGTGGATTGTCTTGGGATAGTCCATCTGGAAGTTGATCTTCTTTAATATCCACTGCTGAATATGATTCAATTGTTAGTACATCGAGGAACTTTTCAAGCTTGCAACTGAATGCCTCATGGGCACTGTCATTTAAGAACCCATAGGGGTTCACCAGTATTCTACATTTGCTTCCTCTTCTTGAAATTTTTTCATTTACTACTGGGACAAGGATTGATAATGATTTCCCCAGTCCACATCGAAGACCAAAGAACTTATGCCTGTCATGGGAATTACAACTTATATCTAACATTTTCTGTTGATCTTGGTCTCGAACAATAGCCATTTGCCCAAAAAGACATTGGAGTGATCTAATCTGTTGTGTAGATGTGACAGGTTCCATTGTTAGACTGAAATTACGATCAGAGTGGTGCATTGTCTCACCCAGAAACGAATGGTATGTTTCTATCATTTTAGCTTCTGAACCAATAATAGTTGTTGCATAGAACTGTTGATGCATGGCATGGGTGTGGTTGTTTAGTTGTGCTCCAGTGATGTTGGCAACCAATTCATTGGAGTTGCAATGTTCATTGTAGATGATGTTTGTTATTGTGGTGTACAGATGGCGGATGTCAAGGGCTGATACAATCTTTGGATCTATTTGAAAGTGAGCACAGAGAGCATTTTTCATTGTGAAAGTGCGAGTGGGCAAGGTTGGTATGACTGCATTACTGTCTGAGGATGTAAAACACATACAAACTTGACGGAAGAGGATGAAAAGAGGTACCATTGAAGGAGGGGCTTGATGCTTGACTGACTTCTTTGTTGATGATCTCACACTTGGGTGCTTGTTGTGTACTGCATTGTAAAATAGAGACAAATTGTTGCTGATCCAACATTGATCTGCATACAAACCATCAATGGTGGACATTCTTTCTCCACCTCCACCAAACCCGTGAAAACAGATCTCAAACTCACTAACAAGTTTCTGAACTTGGATATGGTGAATGGTGTATCCATCTTTAATTTTTAGGGACGATAGTGCAATGGTTCTTCCAGTTGCAGTGTGTAATGTCACATTACCAAAAAACCACTCGTGGTTGACCTGTGAATGATACAGTGAAACACACTGTTGAGTACACCAATATGATAATTATCATCTCACAAAAGTCTTCTTACTCTAATTATATTTTGGTTTGAAAGGAATGCTCTCCAATCATCTCCTTCAAACAGAATGTGAAATATTTCACAGATTGAGCTTCTAACTAGTGGAATCAACTGTGTGTAGATGCATTTTCTGAAGGTAGCATAGTTACAGATTATGTCACCATTTGCGGCAAGGTAACTTGTTTCCTTTTGGATGGATCTTGCAGCCATTGCACGACAGTACGAAATCCAAGGAGCAATCATGTTTATGACATGACAGTTTTGGACAAGCCTTATCATTGACAAGGCATGGTCAGAATGACCTCCATTCAACATCATGCTCGAACAGGTGAGTACACATTCTCTCATCAAATATAAAATTGTAGCAAATTGTTTACCACAAATGTAATGTTTCTTCAGCTTCGGACTGTGGTTGTCGAGTTTGAAACATCTGAAGAGTGCAAATTTGCATATCCATGGAATGTAGTCCCCATTAGTAACATTCTCCACTGTCAATTCGTATATGAACTTGGCAACTATACCAGACCTGACGGCATGGTGATGACTGAAATCTTGGCTGCTGACACACTGGTAATATTTCTCAAATATTGAACAATTCAAATGCTTGAGATAACAGAGTAAATATCCGAATTCTCTCAGTTGTGGCGAAGAATTCTGTCTGTATCTGAAGGTCCATGTGGTTGCTCCTTCTATTTCTGAATTGAATTCCCTCGACACTTCAAATTTCACCAAAGCAGCTTTCCAATTGGCTGGTATGCCATCAGTTATACTTTTAAGATGGCCCTCGAGGTCAATGAATAAATCCATCAACTTACTCATACTGTGATCACAGCTGAGCACAATCTCTGGTTTGAGATTTTGTAGTTCAAGTTGGTATTTCAGAGTTTCAATGAAGTTATCATCAGTTGCGATGAATTTGTGTAGAATCTTGATCCAATACTCTGTGGTGTCTGCTCTATCAATAAGCTCATTGAGGGTGGCCTCCACATCTTTTTGGTGAACTGTATTGTTGAATGGCAAAGAATCGAAGTACTGCATGAATTTTAATGATTCGTTGGCTGGTGTAGACAGTGGGTTGGTTGAAACGTAATATTGTGCAGAAGTGCCTGAAGACCTGGTGACAGATTGGGGATGTTGTAGAGTGGGTAATGGTAACAATGGCATGTTTCCAGGTGAATTGTTTTGATGATGTTGTCTGATAATTGATGGTGGGGACAGAACAATATGGGAGATTGAATTGTTTTCTTGGTTTACATCGTGGTTGTGTATGGTAACCTGATGATTTTGTTGAATTTGTGGTGGTGGATTGTTATTGACAATAGAAGGAGGGTGGATGGGGAATAGTCTTCCACAGAGCAGGCGGTAGCAGTTGACTGTTGAAGCTGGGGTGAATTCTCCACACAAGTTGTGAATGCTGGTTATATGTTTTTGATGTTGGTGACGGTCACGAAAGATGCCATTGCATGAACTGCATTGGATGTGTTTGTAAATTTTATTGTCTGCTCTGTAGCGGGTAGGGTTCTCAGTGGACAACACAGTTGATATCTTCTGATTGAGGATGTTAGCGATATTGTTGATCTTCTTGGGCAGACAGATGTCTGGGTGGTTTCTGTTGAAGTGTCGTCTCCAAAGATGAGATGGGAAGTTGGTTTTGCAAAGAAGGCAGTATGTTCCCGCATGTGTCACACCAATCATATTGAGCAACTCTTGTGGTGTTGATGATGCCATTAGTACGAATACAGATTCAAGATGAGTTCAGGAAAGAAGACCAATCCAAGATGCCATAGGAACACAAGGAGAGATTGAAATGATGCTGTATACGAAACGGAATAATCAGTAACAGTCGCAGTTTGAGGTAGTGTCTGTGAATGAATAAATATAATATTGTCACCTATTCTTTTTTAACAAACGTAGCTGTGTTTATTAGCGGTGTCTTTAGATACGGAGATTGAAATGGGGCGCGTTGTTTATTATTAATGAGTAGCTGGTTCGGATGGACGGAATGGAGGATGAATTAGAACTGATTTGACGAGCGATTAGGAACGTAAGGGGTGCTCTGCTTACAACATATTTGCAGTGTCAAAGCAGGTGGTTAGTATCGTTATAGACGAACGGTATACAATGGATAATGCAAGTAAACAAGCAAAACTTGACTAACTATGAAGCATTAATGAGGGACGGGAGGACGAGATGAATCAAATGATGGTGTAGATGGGCGTGTCTGCAACCATCATAATGCACCTTTTTGAGGTGCGCCAATTTTTTTTATTCGTATCTAATGATGAGATAAATGTGTTGGTGTATTCTAGCGATAATGTAATATATTGTTTATGTAGTTGTGGTGTTGATGTGCTGTGATTTGTAATATTTCAAATTACGTGCTAAAACAATTACCATAAAAATAGGCCCTGCCCACTAGAGACGATTGCTATGTGGTACGGTATGGGTATATAACCTTCATTGCTGGTTACGCCGTAATATTGATGGCGATCTACTGTTAGGGCCTTTTATGTAACCTTCATGACTGTTTACAGGTAATATATTCGGGGGTCTACTGTTAGAGTGGTCAAAATGAGCACAAGTACATTTCTACATACGGGTCAAGATGAGCTGGTTGGTCAAGAAGAGCTAGTATTTAGTACGTGATGTTACGGTCTGCTGTATATTATACTAGCTCTTCTTGACCAGAACGGCCACTTACTATAGGGTATTGGGCGAGGGGAGGGCAACAGGCGTTGTGTGACGGGAGAGGGCACAGGCAAGGGCAACGGCAATGGGCGAGTGTGACGGACAATGACAACGGGCAAGAGTGACGGGTGACGGGCAAGGGCTACGGGTGAAGGGCAAGGGCTAGGGGCGAGGACAACGGGCGAGAGCAACAGCAAGGCCGTGATCGAGGGAGGGAGGGCAATGAGAGGAGGGAGGGCGATGGACAGAGATAGCAATATGGAAGAACATAGTGCGGGTTGATGTTGTAAGTGATTTTTTAACATTGATTAGGAATAGAGAATAGACGGTTCATACTGACCACCACATAGAGTGGTTTCAAAACATTATATGTAATTATTGATATTATTATTTGACCACATTGAGATTACCTGTATATTTGATTATTCATAATATTGTAAAAAATGGCTGCACGGTCAAAAATGGCTGTCAAAAATAGATCCTAGTTAAATTCACTAACAAACAGCCTCATTTGACCGATTATGCCACTTACTTAAGGCCATACTATACATAGTAACTTTAATCATAGTGTAAACAAATAAATATTAAAACATAGGAATTAGATAAAAATGCTTTATCCAAAATTAATGGAAGGTAATGGATGATAGAAACAATTCTCGT
>JALLPC010000700.1:0-11803 GCA_036940045.1 Stephanocyclus meneghinianus | reverse complement strand
TCCTTATAACCAGTTCCCTCAACATCACTCTAGAGAACAAATATGTATGGTATTGATTGATGACTACTTCTTCAATTCTTAGATTTCAGCACAAATGTATCACGTAAGACAACTCAAACGTATTCAAGCGCAGTAAAATAAAATATTTTTTAACATCAGGAGCACCGGGCTGTTCAAAGGGAAGCTGAGACAATTCCATGAGAAATTCTCATGATCTCGTTATCATTATTCATCCGTCTACTGGTGGGCACAGTTGTGTGTCCCTCCAGGCAGGAAATTATGAGGAAGGATTCAAAGGCCGAATTGAATGATTGATACTTGTAACCATACACCGTTGTATAAAAGAAGACATTCTAGCTTTAACAGCACACTGAGTGTTTCCTGCGAGTACTTTTATGTATCCCCAGCCGTGGCAGTCTCGGCTTCAACCTCTGCAATCACAGCCGCCGATTCCTTTGCACTCAAAATTCTATGAACACAATTTCCATCCTCGTCCAAACTCATGGTAAATAATTCCAACTTCTCTGGCGACGCAACCGCCCCGTCCATCGTTTTATTCAGCACTTTCACCGCCAGTCGCAATGCCTCCGCCACATCCGGCATTTCCACCTCGTCCGACGCCGGATCATCAGTCTTCATTTCATCGCCATCATTCTTCTTCGCCCCATATTCCGTCTTGAGCAAACTTTTCCCCGCCTGATTATTGGCCCCAATGACTGTGGCCTTCCACCCACTGTAATTCCCGCTGGGATCACTCTGGTACAATTGAAACCCGTGCGTTTCATCGTATCCCGCGAACAGGAACGCCACGCCGAACGGACGGAGCCCCCCGTATTGAGTATAGGCTTGTTTGTAATTGCAGACGTGTTCGACGAGGTTTTCGACGGGGATGGGCTCTTGGTATTGGTAGGCGTAACGTCCGGCGCGGAGACGAGCTTGGTCGATGAGGATGTTGGCGTCGGCGGTGAGGCCGGCTACGGTGCAAGTTGCGTGGGGGCACAATTTGTAGATCTTTTCCGAGGTCTTTTTAACGAATCGATTCAATTATGACGTGAGAATGTGTCACTACAAGTCCAAGAGGAGCAAAGCAAGGACGGCCGCATTTACCTTTGCCGGAGCCAAAAGACCACTTGTGATTTTCCGCTCGGACGCCATGACGACACCGTTCTTGGCCAGTATTCCCACACTGGTACCTGCATTATTGATGGCTTCAATGGCGTATTCCACTTGGTGGAGGCGACCTTCTGGCGAGAATGTGGTTGTGGACGAATCGTAGCGGCGGGCCATGGTTGTTTCGATGAGAGATGTGAGGGGTTTTAGCCTCGGGATGGGATGGGATGGTACCGTGCGGTATGGTACAACAATATACAAAAATTGGATTTTGGTGAAACACGACGAAGCTTCACGATTGATGAAGAAACATCGAGCACCCAAATTCAACATCAACTTCAATTAAATCGTCCGCGCGCTTCTGCGCAACGGTACCATACCATATATATAGTATTGTAGAACACAGCATAGGTCAGCGAGGGTCAGCGTCTCCTACCATGGCGGCCGAAAACAACATGAACGGCGTCACTGGGCATGCCGCGCACGAATCATCTTACCCAGAAGAAAATAACCCGACAACAATAAAGAAACTATTCCTAGCATTGATAGCATTCATCCCGGCGTTCATTTTTCTATCCATTGTAAACTTTGCCGTCACCGAAATCTTAGTCGCAGCCCCCTTCGCTGCAAGACCTAATGATACTCAACCGCCGTCTCGTGTCGTCGATAGTCCATCTCAAGAAAAAGAGTCACTTCCACCAAAAGTAGTAACAAAGATTGTGTACGTCCCACCGACGGAGGCCGACTTGGCCCTTTTGCGCAAAGAGATCGAAGCCTCCGATCCACTGCCTACCCCGGACACTGCGGTACTCGGCGATTCCAATACTATGGATTCCGTATTATCCGCGCTGAAAGCTATTGTGCATGAACGCGACGAAAAATTGACACTCCTAGCAAAAGAATCCGAAGATTTGAACAATGCCCATGAGTCGTTTGGTCAAAGATTCGAGGAGGACTTGTCACTTGCTTCAGCGTCGACAAATGAGAAGATACAAGTTGCCGCCGTCTTGAATGAAAAAATGGCTTCTCTACGGAGTATCATGTCTTTATCTGAATTTTCGGCACTCGAACGGGAGGCTTTGAACACGTTGTTTCGTACGGCTAGAAGCGATCTCGGTTTGATACTTAAATCCACCGACGACAAATTGTTTCTAAATGACGAGGGAGTTCTACTAAAGGCACTGGTCGACGGGTCCTCACTACACAATTCGAGCGAATGTTCTCCTTCTTTCCTCTCACTTGATGGAAAGAATGTTTCGAGTGAGCTCATCATACCCCCTGGTGCCAAGATGAAGTCGAAATCAATAAAAAAGGTAGCAGTAGTCCCCGTTGGCACGGCTCGTGAATCTGATCTGTATCAGAGTGTGGAGGGCATCAAAAACATTCTGTCACGTAGAGAGCTATCGCCAATGAAAACGGGTGTTGATGGGTCTCTGCACAACCCGCTGAGTCAAATTGGAACGGATAAAATACAACGACTGATTTCTGACATGGCCCTCACTTTGAAGAAACAAAGGCAGGATCATGCTTCTCAACATGCTGAACTGAGAAAGCGATGGATGTCAAAAATTGAATTAAACACGCCAAATAATACTACCGGAGTCGATGATGAAGACATTTGTGCCAATTCAGACTTGGTGGAGAAAATGGTCGCAGGCGGACTGGAAAGTTTACGTAAGAAAAGCGATTTGCAATCAGCGGTGCGAGGGTCTCTCTTTTCTGCGATTGTCGACGAGTCAGAAGAAAAAAATGTCAATGCCGACAAAATTAAACTCCTGACGCGTGCTATACAGGATTCTAATGCGCCGAAATTAGATTACGACAGGAAAGAAAAGCCATTGCCACCCGCGTCGAAGAAGTTCAGTCGCAAGTCACTCCTTTACCTCGTGGATAGTCCTTTGCTCCACATAGGATTTGTCCGATGGTTGAATTATTTTGTTGATGTCATTTCCGGATACAATGACAACGTCGATGCAATGCTTGATTGGATAATTGGTGATGGCGGAAGTACAATTGGAGAGGTCTCGTTGGATGCGTTTTTCAGCATGGTCAGGATCATTCCGTATCATGATCGATTTGCAGAGTTCTTCAAGGCTGCTGGGATTCTAGCGGGAAGAACAAGGGCTCTTTTGGAAGACTAATACGAATCTAATGCAGTAACAAATAAATTATGTAGAATGATTCATGGTTCCTATGTCTTGAATTGATCCTTTTTAAACTGTTGTACAACTTCCGTCTTCCTTTTTGCATATGCATTTGCAAAAGGCAATTTATCTGTGGCCTTCACGGACTTCACCAATAATGCCAAGCTACATCTAATAAGTTGGTCCCTATGCTTTGAACCTTCAGGCCTTTTCGCGAGGTAATAGCAGATTTCACCTAACAATGATTTGGGACTAACTGAAATGGCCGCCCACGCAAGTTCGAGGACATCAGAACAAAGTGAAAAGTTGCTCTCGTTCAACGCCCACTCTAAATACTCATCGATTCGCTCGATCTCTTCATCTTGACGACCCTGCAAGTCAAGCAACATGCTAAAAAACAAGAGAACGCTAGAAATAGTTACAACGACAAAGGTAAACAAACGAAAAAATAAAATCAACTAACAGTATTGGGTACTGGAACAAGACAAATCAAGTTCAAATTTAAGGCAACAGTTAGACACGACGAAAGAAATGCCAAATGGAATCTAATACACCACAACACTCACGAATAAAGGCTTTGAAAAAGTTGTGCCGCCTTTTCCAAAATGCTCATCAAATGGTTCTACTACAAAAGATAAGAAAGCATCACGAGCTTCTAGGGATGCCCCATTCTCTTTCATAGCGATCATCGTGGAATAAAGTAAACAAAATGAATTGTGCACATTCTTTGGATCACTTTTGGGGGCCAGCTCTTCTATTATGTACTTGCAAGTGCGGACTACTTCATCATTTCTCCCAAGAGCCATGTTCCAATTCACACTATGAGCGTAAGCCTGAGCAACTCGGTCGCTACCATATGATTTACATATTGCCTCGTGCTGAGTCTCGATGTCGTAAATCGTGTTTATTCGCTCTAGAGACTCGAGTGCTCGCTCGAAGAGACCCAACCTTCCTAGGGTCTCACCTTGCATAGCAAGTGCTCGTCCATAGTGAACTGGATCCTTGTTCAACCTTGTCTGTTCAACGAATTTTTCTGTTAGATCCTTTTCGTAGCTGCATTCCTCGTCATCTTGGATTGCACCCATCTTCAACACCACAAAAAGACCACTGAATATTGGAAAACTGACACTCCTGTCAAAGTGCTCACTATCTGCACACGGTGAGTATTGAAGTATCTGTTTCGATGCGCGCGAGTGAGAGTAAGAGAAACCAATATGAAACACCTTGAAATCGCCCCCGACCCACTTACATCAAGAGCACTTTGCATGGCTTCAGCTCCTTCTTTCGCTTTACCAAGAGTTGAACAAGCTTTACCTTTTGCAACATTCAACTTGATCAAATTCTCGAGTTCAGCAGCTTCAATTGCATTGAGAATTGACATAGAAATGCCTACATCGAAACAAAAAGTAACTTGTTGGTTTATGCGTGGGGAAAAATGACACGTCGGACGTTTCAGCAACATCTTACCTCCGTGCATTTCCTCAAATTGATCGGCGGACGAGTCTTTTAGAGTGTTCAAAACATCGTCGAAGAGCAATATGCTCTGCGAGTTCAAACCAAGCAGCATTAGTTCGCCACCAATCTTGAGAGCAAGTTCAGCTGCGTTTATAAAATGACCACTGGCATTCCAGTGATGGAAAATTCGAACTTGTTTCTCGAAATCGTCTTTATCTTGGTCCTCTGTGTCAATTTCTCTTTCTAAAATTATTGCAACATGCTCATGAATTTCTTGTATTCTCTCATCCAACATGACTGGGAAGTAAGAAATTTACCAGGCGTGATGATTGATCAAGCAATGTTCAGTCACAAGAAAGTGCACCGGAAAATGAAAGAAACATGGCAGCTCAAAAAGATTGAATCACCATTGAGAATACTTGTTTTCCATGAATCATGCGTGAACCTGTACCTTCGATTTTCGGAATAGGCTGGATGCGTTTTCCTGCAACCCTTGAAATTAAGCATAATATTCCCCAAGGACGCACACAACGAATTTTGTGCATCAATTGGATCGTCAACATCCTCATCCTCGTTTCCCGACGAGACATATGATTCTTCAATGATGCCCTCTTCGACGGCCATGTCAAACGCCTCACGAAGTGCCAGAGCTGTCTTGGATCTTTCAAAGTCCCTTACACCATACATTTCATCGTATGCTAATGCTGCGTCGACGAGCTCGAATTCAGTTCCGAGAACTGCTGCAAGATGAAGCACATTTCTTACCGAAGAATCCAAAGCGTCTAGACGGTATAACAGCAACTCCGAAACTGAGCCAAACCCCAACTGATTGAGTTGGAAAAAGAGCAGTTACATGAACCTCTTACATACTGTCAAAACAATAATATGTTTGCTCGTACACTGACCTTTTCTTCTTCTGTGACGGCGTTTTTCAATCCTATCAAGCCGTTTTCTAACCTTGTGAAGAGGTCTTGCCGCTTGATTGATTCAAGAGCATAACCTGACAAATAGAAATGACAATTCATATGAGAACTTGGTTGTAACGAGCATTAGATAGATACTGCGTCCTTACTCAGATAGTGAGGCATCCCTCGAGTTGTATTGAATATATTAAGCCAAAAACTGCTGTCTATTTCGCTCACACTCAAGTTGAGGCTAACAGCTATCATATCACGGACCTCGCCTTCTGAGAGAGGCTGCAAATCGATCTCAACAAAACGTCCCTTTTTTAAGTAGGAGTCATGAAGGTCGGCCCAAAACCCAGGATCTACCGCCAGCGGATTCGTAGATGGTGGTCGTGAACCACAGAGAGTTAATACGTTCTCGCCTCGTTCAAAAATCGCCTGTATAACCTTCCATGACATCTGATCCATTTCATGAGCATCGTCTAATGCAAGAATAACGAGGTCGACGTGTTTAGTACAACGAATGAAGGCATCTGCAAGGAAGTCTACGATACTGTCCAAGTTTGGAGTGCCACTAGCGACAGTTGGATTGACTAGATTTTTGATGCCCAGCAATCTTTTACCCACCACTTCGACGAACTCCAGAGGAGCATGTAGCTGCTCACAAATGTAGAGAAACCGATTTGCGTCGGTAGAAAACAAGCTGTCTTGTGATGATTGTGACTTCAGCGACAGACTGTCCCACTGTTCTTCAACAGAAAATTCAAGGTTTGGATTCGATGATTCTTTCGCTGATTTTTGTTCTCGTTTCAACAAATGCGATCGAGATTCGTCATCAGAATGTCTCATCTCAGTTAGTAAATCTTTAAATATCGAACGGAACAAACTGGAACAATGGAAACGAAGCACCAAAAGAGGTGAGGTGTAAATAAGTAAAACAGAATGGGGAGAAAAATGTTTCTCATCACCTGAACGGGACCCTCGAATCACCTTGATTCGATATATGACGGGTTACAATAGCGTTTTTCTTCATTTTCTTTGCCATGGCTCGGACACGCGCAGCCGCTTGAACAATCATGCAGCTCTTTCCCGTTCCAGATGCTGCACTGATGAACAAAAATTTTGATGTGCTTGTGTTCAGAGCCATACCTTTTGCTACTTGCATGATATGCTTGATTTCATTTGATCTGCCAATAAAATTAGGCACCATTTTACTCCACTGAGTGTCATTCAGTTTCATAGGCTCAAATATTGGAACAGGCTCATCGTAGCCTTTCGCGGTGACTGCAGGAAGGGGTTTGAAATAAGTTTGGCTGGAAAGTAGGCGAACATTTTTGTCCACCAATATGCCCGGGTTAAATTGTGAGGCCATTAGCCTAGCTGCAAGATTGACAGACGGACCGAGCACTGCAAACTCATGACGTGCTAAGCCTCCGACAACCCCGCAATACGCCCGTCCAAAGGTCCCTCCAATCTTGCTTTTCACGCCCAACTCCTCTTGTAGTGCATCGTGGATTGAACGAGTAAGGGGAAGAGCTCTTTGACTTATCATGTTTGGAAAAGTGCTCCCTCGAAGTCCAAACGTGCATATTAGGACGACACCCTTATCATCAACAATAAATTGTCTCAAGTGCCCCTTGACTCTATCGAGGTGTTTTGTCGTCAAATTCATGATATCATTGAGTAGATTGATTAACTTCCTGTCCTCTGTCTCGTCACCCGTAAGCCTATAATCAATCACAGGCGAAACGAAGATGACGTACACATTGCGCAATTCTGCTTCTGAACGATGCCGATCATAGTCAGATTCACGTTTAAGATGCGAATGACTTTTGTTTTCATCATTGACGACAACAGGATGAACGTATAGCGAAATCATACTTTTCAGCCACAATAATTCAAAGCGGTCTAAATCTTCACAACGTTTAAGAATGCTTTCAGGATCATTGGACATAAGGTTTTCCGTACAAGGTAGCTTCTCATGAATCTCGAAAAATCGTTGGTGACGTTCGGCAATGCATATAGGTTTGTTGTCTTTAGCAACATCTCCATACGGCCCTTTCAGTGAGGCAACTCTGGATAAAACTTTCAACGCTTCTGGAGAAGCAAAAACCTCGCCAGTAGTTGCTGCCCCTTCTGCAGCTGCAACTTGATCGATCGGGCTTCCTAATATGAGATACTCTCTCCTACCGGCATCATTTCCTACATGGACACCGACAATTTTTCCGACCCCAATGCCGCATTTGACGTTGAGTGTGGCGAGCTTGATGGGTTTTGGCGCATGACCCACTAAGCGTTTTTGAATTGGCGCATGATCTATTGAGCTCCTTCTCGTTAAAAATCCATCATTATAACTATCGTCAGAGGTAATCGAAGCCTTTCGACGACATTGATCGGGAGCGGATTTAACCGATCCCCTGAGATTTCCAGCCGACAAAGGTCGTGCATTCTCCAGTCTTATCGATGCTCTTGATATCCCAGCAGGTTTGGAATAAATTGGATAATCGGAACAGTTGGCCACGATAGACGAAGCACATTCCGCTGCTTTCATGACGCAATATTCAATGTTTTGACCAGACTTTGTACGAGATGCTTTCCATTCTGCGAAGATGGCGTCCCCGGCAAATTTGAGGATGTCCCCTCCATGGCTTGTCACTTCGTTTACAATAAGCTGAAAGTAGGAGTTAATAGCATTCGATAAACTCTCGACATCTAAGATAGTGGATATTTTTGTGAATCCGGACATGTCCACGAACAGAAGGGAGCTCTCATGAGCTTTTACGATGGGTAGACTCAAATCATGGAACGGTACGATTGGTGTATCAATCAAATGCTGAACGTTCTGTATATCATAATTGCCATACGGAAACTCCCGAGTCGAGCCAAAATTTGTATTCATGTCAGTTGAATCCATTTCATAAGCGGTTTTATGTTTCGGAGCATCTCTTATGCGCTGAACAGTCTCAAACAGAAGTTTCAGAACACACCCAGGAACATGGTGGCTCAACCAAATTACGCTCTGGATAAGAACAGTTCTCTCCATCAAAGAAGCAGTCACAGCTCGTGAATGATTTTTCATCAATTGTGTAAGGATCCGAGCCGTGTTATCTTCGTCAGTTTCAGCAGATTCGTCGTCGTATCTCTCGGCGTTGTTCATTTTGTCATTTTCATTGTAGAGGCTCCTGAGCCCAGATAAATTGAGTGACTCCCCATCAACCCCGTCGTCCTCAGTTGGAGCGTCCGAGGCATCACCAGCGGAGTAGGAGTTCAGACTGAGAACTGAATTGGAGCGTTGCGGGGCCAGTCCCGACGACGACGATGAGCTGTGATCTTGGGGCAGGCTAGTGCCACCTCCGCATTGGCCTTCGTCGCTCTTTCGTTCAATGTTGCCAACGCAGCATGAATCATGGGATGCCATGGTTATATCGTTTCTTATCGGATCAGGACATAGTATGGCCCATAGCACGTGTCATACAAACCGCTTTGAACAATCTCATGAGAGAAAGCTAGCGTGGGAAAAGGAAGGACGACATCGTGCCATGTATTGCTCATGATGTATTGTATTGTACCAGATTGTACCAGATTGTACCTCTAGTGATGTCTTCTCCACTTCGGCAAAAAAGACACGCACAGGACCTACCTCTAGAGCTAGAGGAGGCACACACAGGGAATAGGAAAAATAATACGAAAGGTATGACAGTGACATTATCTTCATATAGTATTTAAGTTGGGTACATATATGTGCCATACCACCCCTTCTGCCGGAATCACTTGGATGGTATGATAAATGAGTATAATTACTAGGTTTTGGGATAAACTAATAAAGCATTTTATTACCTAGTCAGTGGTAGTTTAGGCATGCTGTCAATCCAATTATTGACTTCACTATGATTATGCAAGTCCCATGGTCCTAACAGCTTAAGTGGAATTGAAAATGTGGTAAAATGGCCTATTTTTATGTCTACCAACTCTATCGAGGTAACATATGCAAGACACAACCCTAACCTCCAAAAAAGAGCCTCAACCACTGCTGAAAAAATCATGGAGGGACAAAACAAGAATAAATAAAAACAATCAAAAATGAATGCAGACTTCCTCGAAGTAATAGCTCCTGACAATCTACCAGTCTACAAGTGCATATTCCATCATTTCATGGCATACAAGAATGGCAGGCCTGTCACCTTCACATGTGTCGGCCACGTAAAAGCGGACGCATACCCCATTGACCATCAATTCTTGTTCAAAGAGCTGCAAGTCGTCTGCCCCATCAACATCTGCCATTGGTTATGCCTCTTGTCATACAACAACCCAACTCTTGACCGTGATGACAGACCTACGCAATCAAATTGCAACACTTTCCTCTACCACAAAAAGCCATCTCCTACTTCACGGCTAACAATCTTTCTTTGTGGGATGAGGTCCACAGATTTGAAAACCCAACAAAGTCCAGACTCGTCAAATAAGTACTGAACATGGTCAAAACATGGGAGCTCCACGTAGAGGGCAAGGATTCGAATGCAGACCACCTTTCGAACCGCAGGAGTACAAGTACATCCTGAGATCAGTTGCTCATCAAGAGAGTCTTACACGCCTTGAACAAGTCTGCCACCCCAGCATGTACTCATACCAAACACACATGATTGGGCGGTTCGACAATGTATCCAAGCTCAAGAAGACCAACAACAAGTCCCACCCACAATACAATGACATATGCCAAGGATACAATGGGCCTAAAACAGGCAACCAGGGCCAGGGAATTGAACCCTGGACCTACAAAAAGATCGTGCTGCAAGGGCAGGGGCTCAAACCCTGGACCCACAGAAAAGATTGTGCTGCAAGGACAGGGGTTAAAACCCTTGACCGACCAATAAGATCGTTTGGACGATCATGCACATGATTGCTCATACCATCATGCAAGCAATCATGATAATTAATGTGCGCACACAAGTACACGAAGATTCACGGGCAAGTTCCATGTGGAACGTGTCCTCTAGATGATGGACAATGACCAGATTGACTGAAAGATCAACAATGGACAGACCATTTAAAAAAGGATGCATCAGCCAAAAAAGATATGTTCCTTGCAGAACATATCTTTTTTAGGTACCACATCATGTACCAATTTGTGTAGACTTCTATAGGTTGAATCAGCCTACTGCAAGATGCATATAGGAAATGTACTACAAAAATATTCATCATGCACATTTGCATGATGAATGTCTGATAACTGTGTTTTGTCTCCAATTCATTTTTGTAGTAAGTTAACCTCATAAAATCAATTTGGCTACAACCAATACATCCATACAGCAGTATCTCCACCTGATATTTTCCTAGCTGTTTTTAAATAATAGCTAATAATGCTGTTGGTTTAGTTTCAGCCACCATAGAACCTACCCCAACTTTCGGCTCAGGTCAGCTTCTTTGAGTGCTGCCTTTGCTGCAAGGACTGTAGCATGAGGGGATTTGTCACCCTCTGCCTTTTTGATCTTTTTGGCCTTGTCTGGAGTGGCCTTGCTGGCTCAAACTGCCTGCTGGGAAGTATCCTCCTTTTCCTTCTTCTTCAGCTTGTCCTTGTGTGGCATTTTGGCAAGGTTGACTTCCAAGGTCGCAGGCTCACTGCCTTCATGGCTACTTGGAACTTGGTGTCCAATTCAATTTCCTTGTTCACATGAATCGCCCCTCACAAATGAATGAGAAAGTGCTTGGGGGTCCCGGATGCCCACCTAATCATCCTGATCTCACTTCCCGAAGGCAGGCTGAGCTTGAAGGATGTCAGCTGATGCTTAGTCCCAAGTGCGTCTTGGATCAGGTCATCCTCTGGGATGTAGTGAATGGGTGAGTTCTTACCCCCAATGCCACACTCACACTGCACACTTTTAAGTCCTCGTGTAACTGCATTGGAGAGCAACATCTTCTTAAGGGTCCCTACCAACTCTGTCCCTTGAAATAGCACCTTGCAGGAGCTTCTTGGAGGATGAAGGTCAAGTGTCACATGCTTGCTCAGACGGCGAACGTGGAGGATAGATGACTTGGAAAATGACGTGGTGCCAAATCCGGAGAAGTAGCAGTCCAGGAAGAATGGACTAGAATGTAAGGACAAAAATTCAGAGTTGGATATCGATCAATAGTGACCTAAGCCAAATGTTGGTGTAGGTATTGTTGGATGAAAACCAAACCAGCAGCACTACT
>JALLPC010000699.1:0-11808 GCA_036940045.1 Stephanocyclus meneghinianus | reverse complement strand
TTCAGTTCTGATGATGGCTGTCAACAAAAACCCTCCAGTCCACAAGGTAAATTTTCCTCTTTAAAACATTCCTTGGTTCTTTTGACTGTTTGTCTATGTTGTTATAGGCTTAGGCCTACCTTTCAATTAAAAGTGGAGGAAGATAGGCAATTTCTCCCAATCACCCAAACTCAATCAAACAGTTTCTCTTATTCTGAGAAACTCAGTAACATGTTTGTGTGTGAGTTTGTAGTGCTAGCTAGTGTCAATTTTTCTTTTGACTCCATTTGGAAGATCTGCTATTTTACTCAGAACCCCAGAGGTGTATTGCACTGGAGTGGTTAGCTTTGTGCTTAAGGGTATTTCTGGTCAATGAGAGCACAGCATAAAAGTGGTTAGCAATGTGCATAATTTGTTGTTTCAAGGCATTAAATCAACCCCAATTCACAGTTTTAGCAGATTTGTTAAATAATATTCACTGGGATGGTAAAACTGATAATAACATCTTTTTATGTCATTATTTTTTCAAAAATTTAGAACATTTTCGGCTCGGTCTTTGCTTCTGTCAAGACCTGAGGTCATGTGTTGGCTTAGTCGCTCTGGGTAAGATGTACCTCAGAAAAGTGCATTTAACATCATTGAATTTGAAATGATGAAAACATGATGTGACTTTACCCTTCCTTTCTGTAGGAAGATCCCAGCCTGCTTATGCCAATAGTTTGACAGCTGCCTAGTCAGGTAAGAAAAACATATGGTTGTTCCTATTTTTGGAAGATGAAGATGCCGAGAAACAATATCTTTTTTTCCTCAATTGTTACTCTAGCAACACCTTGTTGGGGGTTCAAAACCCAACATGATTTGATTTCCAGTTGCTTGCTGATACCTTGTTGTTAATAGTGCTATGTGGGCACATGAGTCAATTTTTTGGCGTGGGAGAAGAATTCATCTTCACGAAAAATTATTCCTGATGCCAGAAAATCTTTTGGGTCTTGTTGGTATTTACATCAATACTTATTTCATTTTGAAGTATGCAAGTTTTGCAATTAAATTTGATTATTAAATCTGATTTATGAGTTGTAATAAGATTTTTTGTCTTATGAGCTACTTGATTCAGAATAAATTAAATTCGAATTTTTAGTTTTATGCTTTGAATTCTTACTTTTCTCAGACCAGAGGAGGTTCTGAGGCTATTTGCTAGTCTGCAATCTTTTTGCATGTGTATGCTCCTTTCTTGTGATGCTAATGGGCTGGCATGGTCAAAAAGAGACAAAGTTGAGAAGCATTCTCATCTTTGTTGATCTTTCTTGCTTGTTCACTCAGAATTCTGAAAGAACTCAATGAGTTGCATGTTTCCCAGTCAAAACACGCTAAAAGTACTCAAAGTTCTTCAAATACAAAATTCACAAGAATTTTGAGGCAAAGGCTCACATGTATGAGTACTTCTCTATCAGGGACTCAACTCATAGTGTTTTCTTGGTCCTGCATGTGCCCCCATTCTTTCAGAGACTTGGAGGTAATACTTCATGTCATTCTGACACATAACCGGGATGCAGCAATATAATGCTCTCCTATGCCCTTTTGTGGAGTTGAACATGGTTCACTCCTGGGCTGGTCAATTTCTGTCACTGTCTGAGCCATGTGGTTACATTCTATTTTTATGCAGCCATTTTCACAATATTGTGATTGTCCAGGCTGTGCTGCAATTGGATTGGTGTTTAGGGCTGTGCCATGACTTACTCCCAAGTAAAATGGGGCTTATCCATGCTTTCTTCATCTTGTTCATGCCTATTCTGCCTTGAAGCTGACTTGAACTTGATTCTAAAGTGATGCTCATGCCCATGCAGAGATTGCACAATATTCCCACCATCACCATGTAAACCAACAAAGAGAATGCCATCTGGACATTAAAAAACACTTGAGGGATGAGAACTTTCACAGGGATTGTGGTCATTTTATAGTGATGAACACCTCTTGGGGGTTATGAGTATGCTGATTGGCCTGTGTAGGCTACAGTGTGCTTCTTAGGGTCATTTCAGGCTCTAGAAGTATTTTTTGATGTACTGCCTACATGCGGTATATATGATGTACTCCATGGTATCACTGCATCTGCATGTGATCACAGGTATGGATATATTTTAAGTCTAATCGTGTTTCTAGGTCTAAAAAATAGACCATTCATATATTACTCATTGGGAAAAAATTAACCCTAGGCATTATTTTTAATTGCCTCCTTGTTTTATGAAGGACTGCTTAGAGCTAAGTACTGAGTACTGTTTCTTAGTTAATGTGCCACTCATGCAAAATGACTTATGATGAGTGGTCTTTTTAATTCAGCATATGCAATACATGCAACATGCAAACTCTGCTACAAAGAGTGGAGTATACCCATATAAACTGGAAACCAGTACTCTGTGACATTCTGGGCAATATTTGTGTCTGACTACATGTTGAAAACATGTGTTGGCCAGTAGTAAACTCACTTCAACTGGCTAGGTGCATAACTCATGACCCAGTTGTGGATATTGCTACTCTTGGTGTCAAGCAGCACAATATTGCACCATACCTTACTTACCAAGAGTATCACAAATGGCTTTGGACAAAAATTGACAACTGACAGATGATCAAACCATGTACAGGCATACCGATGACAGACAGATGATGGATGGTTGGATGACAAACAGAAAATCCAAATGTAAGGTCACACAAAGGCTTGATAGTGACCCAAGCTAAGGGGTGCACAAAAATTAATTGTGTCATGAAGGTCTGTCTGTCCTACTATGTATCTTGGAATCTTTTAAAATGTTCCTCTCTCCAAAATTATCCTGGTGATGGCCTCCAAACAAACTTGAAAATTCACCAATTACATCAGCCACTCTTGCATATTGTGGCACTGCAATATCAACAAAAAAGGCTGTTCAGCACTTGAGAAAGTCCCTAGGCATAGACTTACACATTACCTATGCCTAGTTTTCTTTCTTCGATCGTGTCTTGGTTTTTTATAGAGCTCTCTTCACCATATACCTTATTTTGAGGCTGAATTGGCTTCACAGAATTAGTGCCATCTCCAAATCACCAAACAATCACCAAAATGATGGCCATAGGAATATTTAAAGCAACAATGAGCTTCCAAATGCATCTCATAGTGTGCACGTAAAACATCCTTTCTTGTGCAGTGATCTTCTAGGAATTACTGGTGGTGTTTTGGGTAGCTGCTGGCGGCATCTGAGTTGGCACAAAATTCTGAAGTCTGCAGCATTGGGAAACAATGCCCCTGTTGTTGAAAACATGTCCAACACAACAAACATGCCTGTTGATTGTTTCATAGAGCAGGCTGATGAGACTGAAGCATCAGATAAAAAAGGAACATGTAAGCTTTTTTGGGAATTCTTGATTGCATATCTCTGCTAACTCTCTCACAACCTCCACCTCTATGATTGCTGTTGCTGGGATAATCAACCTATAATAAATGGAAAGATGAAAAAAGGAGGTCTTGGTCATCTTTAATTTCCAGGCACAGGAAGGGAGGTAATAGAAAGAGATCTTGTGGCATGAGAATGATTGCTGCTGCATCACAGAACATTCCAAATGGTGAATCTGCTGAAGCAGCGGCTCCTGAAAATTCATCATCCAATATTCCATTTAGGAAGAAGAACATCCAAGAGGAAATCATTCAAAAATAAACTCCAATATGCAAGTGGGAAGAGTGCTAGGGTTCATCAAGTCATCCAAGTAGCCAAGCCATTGCACAGCTCAAGCACTAAGCTATTGCAACTTAGAAATCCAATCAATTAAGCAACTTAAAAGCAGCTCCATTGAACAATCCATCAATTATACCAGTTGATTGTTGCATAGATCCTGACCATGATCCTGCAGCAACAGAACAGAAAAACTTAAGCACTCTGTGTTTTCTTGCTTGCATTTCTTGTGCAAACTCTCTCAACCTCTTTTCTCATGAATGTTGTTGCTAGGAAGACTCAATGTTATTGCACCACCAGAAGAAAAAAGGAGGTCTCATAGATCATCAGTTTCCAGACACAGGAAGGGAGATGATAGAAAGTGATCTTGTGGTATACCAATGATTGCTGCTGCATTGCAGGACATTGCAAATGATGAGTCTACTGGAGTATCAGCTCCTGACAGTTCATCATGTGTAGGAAAAGCATCTTTTGATGCACCAAACACAACAAACAATCATTATTGCAACTGAGAATAGGGCAAGGAAATAGTATACTGGAGGCTTCATATAAGTGACAGTGATAAAAAATCCGTGAATCTTTTCTCATGCTCCAAACACAATAATAAAAGAATGATATATCTTTGAGTAGCATCTTTGCATCAACCAAATTCAACAATGAATCATTATGCTGACTGGAAATTGGGCAAATGAACAAAACCAAACTTGAGGTTTCATAGAGGTAACAGAGGTGAAAAAAGACCTATGCATAATTGTTTAACTGGTCAAATTTATATCCAAAACATAGCTAGCACAGTGACAATCACCATAACAATAAAACGACTTTTTCCAATGCCACGTTGTGGCTCTTGCACTATTGCCCTCCACTGCATATTGCAGGTGAAAGTTGGAGTTGTCTAGCCATCTTGTATAAAAAACATCAGTAATGAAAATATTCCTGTGAATAAGTTATTGTCATGATGCAGACCATTAATACCATTATCTAGTTACATGCAGCTGCAACCTCTTATAGTCAACAGGAGTACTGTGATTGAAACAAAACCAATGGGTGAACTAGATTGATTGTATTTTACAACAGGGACATGATGAGGAAAGCATAAAAACTAGACACTTACATATGCTTACAACAAATCTTGACCATTGACTACAAATATACTAAATGGTATGATGAACAGACTCCAGGGACCGTCTCAGTGATAAACTAGTAGCACATGGTCATAATTAATGGTAAGTATCATTACTTTCATTGGAGTAGTCATCAATGGAGCCCACGGAATCAAGGGTTCTTCCCAGCTACACATTTTATACAAAGGTATGTGCAGAATAATCATACTATGAAGGAAATATGTAAAAATATAAGAACTATGGGAAGATTCCTCTCCTCTTCACTAGCTGGAAACATTTATATCAATCATTCCTTTTTTTGAGAGGAAGTTTGCCCAAACTGTTGATCATCAAACCTTGGTATCAGGGAAAACCAATCAGACCTGGAACATTTTGATGCTGCTCTCTGCCATGTTCAATTTTTATTATTTTCTGTTGTGCCAGTGAGTCCTCACTTTATCTCTTTTCTTTGATATAACTAATGGCTAATGGCATAGGAGTTAATTACTGCCTCCACAATCTCCTGAATGACATCATTTGGTGGGGCGCAGTGACTTGATGAATACCAGCATGAATAAAGAGGATAGTTGTTTAATGCAGAAATGAGACAATGCCTCATAAAATGCATCAAGCAAATGAGCATTTTGGCTGCTACTGTCTTTCAAAATGATGCTTTGTATTGCTCTCTGTGCGAGAGATGAAAGATTCAATGAAGAAGAGAGGTGAATGAGTCAAATGAGCATACGTGCATATTTTTCATGCAAAATGGTACACGCAGTGAGGAATCTATATCTATTGTTTCAGTGACAAGTTTTTTGATGACTGTTGAAATAACCACTGTTACTGTGATTGTTCTAACAGATGACATACTTATAGTGAATGTCTACTTGGACATACACTTTTTATGTTGCTCAAAAACGTTGTTGCCATATCAACATAAGTGATACTAAGCAATGTGATGCAAAGTCACTTAAATAGACAATACTCTTATAAATCTTCTGGGGTAACAACCAGCTTCATCAACTAACTCTGCTGTTACATCAACAATATTGTAGTCATTTCAGTAACTGTAAAGCAATATTGAATGGACAATATTTACTCGCATTGTAATGTACTACACATACATAAAATAAACCTAAAATAATTTCTCACTAACATAGCAAACCAAATCTGTCATCATGATATGGTTTATTAGTATGATATGTTTGATAACATAATAACTCAAGTATGTATGAAAAAACATGACTAAAAACATGCTTTATGTGGTCCATGTTATGTTTATATGCAAAAAAGTATAACTAAAAGTCATGTATTTTCTTTAATTCCTACAAAGAATTTTCTTTGGTATTGTGCTATTTCATTAAAAGGAGTAGACCCCTTAATTCAATTCCCTGTCTTATTGATTGTAGTACAAACAGAAGGCATCACTGAAGTCATGCCTATTCATGTGACAATTAGCACAAAAATAGGCATGAGTTTTAGTCATAAATTGTTATTATTGGGGTATATTAGGGAGATTGTTTACCATGTTTATTCCAAGTACCTATTGAACAAAAAATTATCATGGGGCCCCTGATTGTCTGCCCAATCACTACCCCATACAATGAGTAATCAGCTTTAACAGGCAGCTTTAAATGATTTACCCTTCAATGGCATGCCCTTCAATGAGACACCTATTGACATGCTGCAGTGATTTTTTCTGGGCTCTTAGAAACAGCATGTTCAGAGATCGAAAGCAATGATAGGGATAATCACAACCTAAAAAAATTCAGTTTACATGATTCTTTGTGGATGAGACATAGTGCATGATGGTATTAGCTCATCAATAAACAAATAGTCTTCTGTAACCCATCATTCAAATTATGGGCAGCAACTGCAAGAATACCGCAACATGTAATATTTGGAATGAGAAAATGTTTTTCCTTGTACATGACTCATTCTGGGCAATCCAAAATGTTTCGGTCCACTGTCAGAGGGGCTGCCATCATTTTAGCTGTATTCTAAAGAATGGGAATGCAAGGCAATCTAGAATTAAGTTGTGATATGGCTGTTGGATGTATTTGACACCCAGACAATCTGCAATGAATAGAAGGAACATGCCATGTGTCTTGTGGCAGTGAAACATTCAATACATGTCAGATTTCTTTGACAAAGATGGACATTCTGCTTTGTTGTTGACATTTGTAAGGGCATGGTTAAATTGGTGAGATTAATGTTTTCTATTTGACACTGTTTCAATGCAATCTTGCCTTACAATAAATTGAAGTAGCCATTCAAGTAGAAATGGTAACTCAGGGTTGACGGAGAGGAAACAAGATCACAACTAATTGGAGAGTGGCAGGGGCCCTGTGAGTATTGTGTAAATTTTGCTGTATTTGCTGAATATTTTCCAACACTGATGGTTCTCTCTACCCTAGTTAACTTTGTAAAGTGTCATGTCTCTGCCTCTTGAGAAATAAGCAGAAAATAAGTCAAGAAAAAACAAAATTAGTCCAGATAGATACAAATGAACCAAAGAAACCCGTTAAAAGTAATCCGTGAAAGAATGTAATGAATGCTTGTGCAAATGATAGATAGATGGTTAGTAAAGAAATTCACCATTTTTTGTCTGTAATGTTATTTGATTCATTGTCCACTTAATTCTTTTACCACATAAAATAGTATGCATTTTTTACTCCTGATGTTTCTGTGCCTTGGTCTCTTGTGTGGGTGTATCTTCTACATAGAATGTTTTGGTGGAAATTCTTTTGTCTTAGTGAAAATCATTGAATATTTGAATCACATGATTTAGACTTGGGGCTTTTTTTACATGTGTTGCTCCAGTCATGTGCTGTTATTTTTTGTGTACTTATGGGACGCACGTATTAATATACCTAGTTTGCAAGAACTGGTAATGCAAAAGTAGCAGCCATGGATGAAAATTGCCTACATCATAAAGTAGAGTATCGCGCCTTCATCATAGCTTTAGCAATCTGGGGATGTCAACAAAACGGTTTTGAGTTGAAGAATGTAATTTTCAATAGTCTGCAGCATTTTCTTCCGTTGATTCAGGCTCAATCCCTATAACTTCTCATGCTTTGTTTACGTCAGTTTCTTCTCCATCTCAAGCAAAAAGTTCATTGAAGTGACTGATGATAATGCAGCTAAAGCCCCATAAATCCCAGGTGTTATAAATCCAAGCTTTTGATACAAATTCACCGCCGGTTTGTTGGAACTATACACCGTCAGCTTCAAAGTGGAAGGTTTCTCAAGCGCATCTTCGACAGCTTCCATTAATAACTGCCCTATCCCCTGTTTTCTAGCTTCTTTTATCACGTACACGTTGTTCACTGTGCCTGTTTGCGTGTTTAGATCAGCTGTTCCAACCACTGTTCCATCATTCGCTTTTGCTATGACACATATGTAACCTTCTCGTTGGATTTGATCGGCGTTGCAAAATGATTTAGCCGCGGACAAAAGGTTCTTCTTGCCCTCGTACGCAGTTTTTCTACAAGCCTGAATGGCCGCCAAGTCATTTGGAAGGACAGCGATACCAATCGTTGTACCAGCTAGATTGAAAGAATATACTGGGATTATGTGCATCGCAACGAAAGCAGCGGCGAATAAAACTAATCTGTGGAGCATCGTTCTACCTGCTGATCACCAACAATTTTTTACGGTAGTCACAAACAATCAACCCCCTGAGACCTGTCAGTAACAAAATAAAATAGAGTGAGATGAAGGAAAACATTGTAATGTGAGAAACGCGATGCGAAAGACAGGAGGGGGAACTGAACACAATCAATACATCGAAAAAATAAAATGCGTGATGTTTTACGATGGATCATACCATACCATGGGGTAAAATAATTATTATTAGGTCGTCAATGAATTTCCAGTTCCCTCTCTGTACAATACCATATGCACCTGTATGCACTCATGACGACTAGTACAATTTTTGTGTGAGGGCACTGCACTACCTATATGCACTGTACTTAACGTGTACAAAAGAGAATGGAGCATTCCCAAAAACATAAGGACACAACATATCGTAAAGACATATGCTAAAAAATAAACTTTATGTTCTGTCCTAAAAACACATGATTGTACCTGACATATAAACCTAAACACACCTCTTGGCATGAAAACCTGATCGATCTCTGGTTCGCCGACGCAGGCCTTCGAATTTTTTGACGTCATGTACCATGTTACGTATGTATAGGAGTATCGAGTTCGTGAAACTGTCTGCAGAAAACAGTGTCTGATCGCAGACATTAGCGGAGTTTCTCAGTCATAGAAAAAACTCGCCGCGCGATAAAAAAAATAAAATCCCGCATTTTTCCCAATTAAGATGCCTTGCTAAATGCCAAGAAATGCCGGGATTTTTCCTGATGAATTTATGTTTTTTTGACATATAGACATATCGCATATACAACCGGGGGGGGGGGTTGTATATGCGATATGTCTATATGTCAAAAAAACATAAAATAGGGTTATCTTAGGGTTTAAAAGAGGTATTTTTATGTCAAAATGACATATGTGTTTATGTTGGGAATGCTCCACTTTTGTGCTTGTATAGTAATTGGAGATCTCCAAGATAACATTACCACTTGTCTTCTTGTCTATATCTCATGAATATTATTTTAAAGGTAAGATTCGAATCTTTCATGGGACCAACCAACAAAACACAGCCCAGCTGACCAACATCATCCAACAAACCCCACACATCCATTAGCACATTACTTGGTCAACATATCACCATCTTGATGAGCTCAGTTTTCAAAAGAACAAACCAACAGAAAATTGCTTTTGATGAAATCCCCAGTCAACCTGAGTTTTCCACCTTGAATCTCCATTGTATTGTGGGTACCCATCTCTGGCAAACAAACTCTTCATGAAGAAATTCTCCAGATGCAAACAAGACAGATGTCCAAACTGATCGCAGAAATTGATCGCAGAAATTGTCTTGGTGACCACAACTTGGTAAAGACAGCTGATTCTCTAGACTTGGAAAGAACTCATACAAGATGGCACTATCAAAAAGCTGCTTTTATAGCAATGTTGTGTCATCATGAGCACAACATGGGTCATGTTGTGATGCCCCCTTTTAGAAAATTCTCCTTCTCATTGTACATGACCTGGCATGGAAGATCTTGTAAAAATACCCATTTTCATGGATGGAGAAAAATAATTACAATGAAAAATTCATTGATCTGACTTGGATGAGTCTTTCCAACTTTTTATTGTTTTGATTATTCAAGAAATTTAGGTTTTACAAACTTTTCAATGTGTGGGAAGAACTCATGTCAACTGTTGTTAACTATCATGATGTGTCAAAAGTGACATAAGTATCACAAACTTTTGTAAGGGTGCAATAGAATTGTTTCACTGTACTCTTTTTAGGGCACATTATGACAGCTTACAATAGTTGATGACACTTCAGGACACACATGACACTTTTAACATACTAAAAATTTGAAAAGCAAGAGCAAGAGGTGATCCAATGGACATGTTTGAATTCATTTTTTGGAGAATTTTTCGATTCATGTCTATGAAGTGGGATGCTTTGCTTTGGCATTAGCATAGTCTAATGTCATATTTTCTTGATGCGGGGTAGACATTTTATGCTTTCTTGGGCTTATCTGACTTCAATAAAGATACATTGAGTGTAGCTTCATTTTTATTGTATCACACCTTTTTTCTTTATCATTATCATGTGTCTTGTTTGTTTATGAACACAATGCAATCAAAACATTCACTTATACTAACACTCTTCGTTGGACACCATTTCTTGTTTCATTTTCTTCTGCTCTTCATCAGACTTATGCAGTGGTGAAGTAAATTATTTGAAAGTCAGACAGCAATGAACTCAATTTAAGTAAGTTACAAACCAACACACATATGACAATGTCACTTGTTTCTCTAGCACAACACAAAATCTTCTCAGAAATTAAAGATCATTTTCACAAGCAATTCCTTATTGAATCTGTACCAGAACCAAAATTGAGGACCAAGGATATCTTAGAGGCCATAAGGTGTTTCTGAATCTAAATTTTGAAGGAGGTGTGGGGATTTTGTTGCAAGGACTATACAAATACTCTTGGGCTTCTTTTGATGACAATGGATCACCACAGAAGAAACAGTTTTCACAATCCAAGTATGACCAGAGTCTGAGAGGAGTGATTCTTTCATATAACTCACTGTCAATTGCATCAAAGCAGATAGAAAAAATCCCATTAATAAGTAATTCAGAATGAACATCTTGTAGTTACAGCTCATGTTGAGCAGGGATGGATAGGCAATGTTTCAAACCATCTAGGATTCATCAATCCAGAAGAGTTGACTAAGGCTTAAAACTCTGGGGATGACAAGCAAAGGATTTGTCTTGGTTGGCTGTTCATTAGAGATCACTGCAGGTCTAGGGAGGAAGTAGATAGGTCCATTCGGTAGAAGAGAAGACATCAGAGAAAAGGTGGTTTGACAGTAACGATTCACAGTGAAAGACCACTTGACTACAATTGGTTAGTGTGCTATTCCAAGCAGGCTCAAATCTACCATTATTTTTGGTATGAATATGATCACAAATGGTCAATTTTTCCCGATAGTCCCAAGATTTTACTACTCCTAAAGTAAAATATGTGCCAAAATATTTCCACTTTAATCAGGTTCAAATTGAATTCAAATTCAACACCTAATTTCATACTTCATACAAGACCAGTGATTCAAACACAGAAATGCTATCTGAGTAAAAACATACTGCATGGAAAAGCACTATGTTTCAGAAAAGCACTCAATAAAATATGTTAAGTGATAATAACTCAAACAATGCTAAATTACATATAAAATCAATTTTTTACAGAAAGTATCCAATTGCAATTGGTGAATTTCTGCAGCAATACAAAATAAATTAAATTTCTTTGCCTGCTTTTTATTTGTCCATTTGACCTAAGCCAAAAGTTGGGGTAGGTTCTGTTGGATGAAAATCCAGCAGCATTCCTAGCCATTATGTAGAAATAACTAGAAAAATATCAGGTGGTGATATTGCTGCATGG
>JALLPC010000698.1:0-11819 GCA_036940045.1 Stephanocyclus meneghinianus | reverse complement strand
AATATCATGTCATAAGCTCTTACTCCTCTCTTCACAAACAATTAGGCTTGAGCAATTCTTTGTAGTCACTACAAAGCTGGAAAGTCTTGTAACAGTGCACAGAATGAATTATTTCCAAACAAGTGTCTCTTTTCAAAAGGCCTACCCCTTTTCCTGTCTCTTTAAGGTTTTTCACTTGTCGGGGTGAGTGACATAGGCCAATTATCTACTCTACAGTAGTGTTCTAAGATAGCCATCAAGATACCTTTAATTTTCAGGGGATGTAGAACATCTCCCGATAATAGCAAGACATTGCAAAATAGCAAGACTTGAAGATCTCATACCTTGAAGGTGAGGACAAGATCCAAATCCTGGATTCTGACACACCTGCTGAGGTTTCATACCCAGTCAGATAGAAACCTACACAGCATCTCACTGAGTCACCAGCATGAACATACCAAAGCTGTGTAGAATTCTACAGAGTATTGTTTTGCCAAAAGAAGCATTTCTGCTTCATTGTGGCATCATTGTACTTCATTTTTACTTTTAATTTAACTCATAAAAAATCATCACCAGAGTATTCATATTTGTCTACTTTATTTACTAGAATTGGAATCCTTCTGACAAAGGTCAGCTGGTGATGTGTCCCAGCATGTAGGTTGTTCATAGCTCCAATTACTGTGGGGGTGACAAATGATAGCAGGCTGCTCATGGCATTGGCTTACATGCCTGCTTGCGCTGCCATGCCATACCAATCCATAACCAGTTTAACATCTCTGACTCGAAGTGAGTCTCTTGGAGAATGCATGCAATGTATGAGGTATGAGTATTGGTCCCAATAAGTGCATCTTGCCTCAGCACAATACACGACACAATCAGGTTTGATGGCCAGCATCCATGGGCAGACAACTTTGACCTGGAGAGCAGATTGGCAGGATGTCCAGAACTTTTTGGAATTGGTCGGGTTGACATAGAAACCTGCCATTTCCATTACGTCAGTACATGCTTTGTCCTTATCAACCCCCATACTGTAGTCTTTCCCAATTGAACCATTTGTGGCATTGCATCCTTATTCAATCACCCAAGAACCCAATACTTTTGTTGCACCACTCCTTGTCGGCACCAGGGACATTGGGATAAGACCCCCACAGAGTGGATCATATGAATGAAAGGCAATTTCTTTTGCATGGCCACAAAGACCAGGAGGTGTGAGTATCCAAGGGCATCTTCCCAGAATCACGTTTGTTCATCCACCTTGTTGCACTAATATGGCTGCCAGCCAAGGAAGTTTTCGAAGTTGTTCTTTGACTGGCTGGGGTTGTCAGTCTGACACATCTTGATTAGTGCAAACAATGAACAGTGCACTTGATGCTCTTGCTCCTCATGTGCTAGTAGTGTTTTGTGGTTGGAAGGTTATGCGTGTTGGGTAGGTGGAGGTGTTGCTGCCACAGATCTTGCAATAACTCGGTCCAGCTGATAAGCGTTGATATCCTACTCTCTTGGTAAGACCACAGAGAGGTAACTATTTAATTGAAAGACTTGTTCAATTTTGGGGTAACACACACTTATAACATATATATACATCTACTTGTTGGCTTTGACGCTCATCGTCTCGGTCGAATGTATCTTTGCCAACATTTTAAATCTGAAAAACATACAAAATACACACAGGAACTCGGTACACGAAAGAATTTACAATACCCTTTTGGTATCCAATCTTCTTTGTGTCATTTTTGCGCACTGAACTCACATATTACAACAACAGATGTGGGTGGGACCTCTTCCTCAGTCTCTTTAACAGTAGTGTGTCGACCCGGCCCATGCTGCTGATAGGCTCTGTTGTTGGCCTTGCGTCCAGGCTAGCGGGGTGGTGGCAGTTATGTTGTTCAGCATACCAGGGTCAAGGAATTGCCACCCCTCATTGGGTTCCTTGTCCTCCGCGTCGGCTACTCCATCATAGGCTTCCCGAGAGAATTCAACGGGAGTGGTGTGGTGCTCTTCTTGTTGCTGTGCTACTTGTGTGAGGATCGGGTCAAGTGTTGCCTCCCCGGAGCAGTGAGGTAAGGGAACATGTTATCTATGTATATTGTTTGTTTTTTGGTTCACACTTAAACTAAACTAGCAACCTCAATCTTCGGTCATGGTGGCGCCACTGTGGCTGGGGTGGCAGTTTGTACATGTTGGTGGTCTGTCCATCACCCCAAATTAAATTTCTAAAATTCAATGCCACGAGATACAGAGAATCTGTCCGAATACACAAGAATCCTCTATGCGTGCGAAGCTAGCCGTCCTTAATTGTACAGTACAATACCTAGAACTTGTGAGACCGTGAAGGGACACGTAGATAGATGGTGTGTCCGCCCATCCCTCATCTCGACGGTAAACAGCAGCAAACAGCTACACGACATGAACTAAAATATATACAATAAAAAAGGCCAACTAGAATTTAAAACAGGAACCAGAAAGCGCAAGCTAACACGATGCCATCGCCATCCCACAAACAATCCAGCAGCAGCGGCGGCGGCGGCGGCGGTAGCTCTGGATTCTCACTCCTCTCCTCGTTGAAACACACGTCCTCCAGCAATGCCGGAAATGACAGTGGATCAGCTGCCGCCTCTTCTCGACCCCCCTCCTCTCCCGCCCTGGCCAACGCGTCCACAGCGGTGCCACTGCGTACTACGCGGTCTTTCAATTCGTACCAACAACAGATGAACAAGCAAGCCATGCAGCAGCAACGAAGGCGAGCCAATTATCGCGCCGCCCCTCCCTCTCCAAAGCCATACCAGCAGCAACAGCAGCAGCAGCAAGTGCAACAGCAGCAACCCCGCAGGTTTCCCTTGTCTCCAAGCAGCAGTTACGACCACGACGATTCCACACAAGCATCGAACAGCGTCGTTACTGACAGCAATCTCACATCGAGTCCTGGTAAGCGATCCGTCATCAGCGGCGGCGGCGGGATATTCAAAGCTTCAAGTTTCGACGATTTTTATTATAATAACTCGGAGGGCTACCACGATGCCTTCGCGCTGCTGGGGCAGCAAGCCGCCAATGCATCGGCAGGAGGCAACAGCAACGACATTGCCACTGAAGCGAGTGGTGTCGTTCCATCCAGCCCCTCCAGGAGAAAGCGATTCTTTCCCTCCACTCCCAAAAAGATGCCGCACAATAATGGAGGGACCAGGTCGCCAGCTCCCGGTGCTGATGGAGGGGTGAGGTCGGAAGAGGTGGGGTCCATTCCGCCGTCCAATCTATTCATGCCTAGTTTCAATAATAACAACAATGGTAACAACAGCACCAGCAGCAACAGTGCTGTAACCTCCCAACCACCCATTCCAACCACTGCCCTTAGAAGTTCTTCGCCAAGCATTCGGTCATCTTCTCCTTTAAGTCTCAGAATGAAACAGTCTTTGCCCTGGGCTAAGAGCAAAAATTCTACTACTGCCAATAATCGACACGGTGCAAAAGGGAGCGGGCACTATTCGGATGCTGTGGCCATGGCGCTCAGAGAAGCTACAAACGAGATCGAAAGCAATGTACTTATGGAGCAGATGGAGACCAATTCTCAAGCTGGGATGGAGGTGGTCAACCCGTTTTTCGGAGTGAGTAAGGAGGGGGAGAAGGAGAAGATGCGGTTCAGGACAAGGAGTCCAAGTCCCATTCGTTATCTTGCCCATAATAGCAGTACCAGATGCACACTTGGATTAAACGAAAGCAAAGACGATTCAGAATTCAGCCACTCCCGAAACCGTCTACACCTCCACGCGAAAAATGACGATGAACAATCCAACGCTCCCAGCTCAGCAGCTCCATCCTTCTTCCATAACCGTAACATACGCACCATGTCCCCCGCTCGCCTAAAGATGAATCTAAAGAAAAAGATATTGCAAAGGATTCCGAGCAGTCCAAGGAGAAACAGTGATTCAGAAACGGGATTGGAAGAGTATGTAGAGGACGACGAGGGTATGGATGCAGTGGCGGAGAAATTTGCTGCAGCCTCCATGAGTTTTGAACTGGAGGATGATTACGAGTTGAACCACTCTGACGGGAACGCGGATTCCATCTCGGAACGGAACAGTCCCACCCCGGACACTGGTGATTTCATCATCAATACAGCATCCTTTAATATTTTTGAAAATTCCCAATTCCTCCATGCCATGGGAGGAACCAATGATGCCTCACTGGCTACCAATTACATTCGTACGGGAGATGCCTTGTGCTCTACAGAAGAAGGGCAGTATGATCGCGCTTTACCACTGTATTATGCTGGGTTAGGGGCCATTCTCTCGAGGATAAGGCAATGGAGTTTGGATCGTCGTCATTCTAAGGATAGGAATTGGAATGCAGATCATGCCGGAGATGAACACCAAAACTTGGTGTACCAAGATTTCTCCACGGTTGCGCGCTCTCCTGAAATGAATGTCCTTCTTCTTGCCATGGCATCGATTTTGTTAAGGGCAGGGAATGCACATTATTCTTTAGGCAGATTTGAGACCTCTTGTCGCGATTATGTGAGTGCCCAGTCGTATCGGTCTTTGCGCCAAAGAGCGGTTCACGGCGAAAAAGAGGATTTTATCCTCCCCTCTCTAGTTGACACAGACCCAGAAGAACAGAATCTACTGCTAGAAGATGCAAAATTGAACGGTCGCATATCAAACAATATGGCTTGCGCTCAGACAAAGAGACGAATGTATGAAGAAGCACGTGTTGGGTACACAAAAGCTTTGCAAATTAAGCAAAAGACTTTGGAGGGGGTGCATGACATGCTGTCCGCTCTAGGGAATGGCTCGAGCAAAGCTACTGCTACTCCTCATCCGAAGGAAGTGAAGGATGATGATTTGGTGTCGGATATCGCCACAACGTTTCACAACATTGGGTTGTTACGAGTCAGTTGCGACGAGCCCAAAAAAGCTGAAAAGGCATTTAAGCAATCTTTATCGTTGCGAGTGAAAAAGTTTGGTTTGGATGACCTGGGCGTTAGTTCAACTCTGTGTGCACTAGGAGATGTCTATTTTCATCAAAAGCGACATGATGACGCCTTTCGATCGTATAAAGAATCGTTACGGATATGGAAATTTCACAGAGGGACTGACGAAAGAACGGCTGAATTATACATGAATATTGGATTGGTGTTTTATTCCAAGGGGCCGTATTCCAAAGCCAAAATGTCAGTTACAGAATGCTTAAGGATACGGCGGGAGCAGTGTGGAGTTGATAGTTTGCCGGTGGCATCTGCGCTCTATTTGCTGGGTTTGATATCTACCGCAATAGGGGACCATCATGATGCTTTGTGTCAACTAGAGGAAGCGTTAGCCATCCGACAGCGATTGCTTGGAAACAAGTCACCTAATCATCTCTTAATTTTCAATGTCCATTTGGCAATTGGCAAAGTTCATAGTTTGATGGGAGATTTCGATAAATCACTGAAATCATTTTCAACTGTCTTACTGGGACGTACAATGCGGCTAGGAAAGCACCACGAATCCGTGGCAGAGGTCTTACATGCGATCGGAGTTGCCTACATCGCAGCCAATGAGTATTCGAAAGCAGTCGAAACGTTGGAAGAGGCCTTGCGCCTCCGGCGATCTTTGTTGGGGCCAAGCATGGAAGTTGCTGAAACTTTAGATAGTCTAAGCACTGTATGCTTCTGCTGTGAAGATACAGAACATGCGATTGAGTTGAGTGAAGAGTCGCTGAAGATTCTCAAAGGTGCTGTAGGTTTTGATCATTTCCTTGTCGCCCAGGCCTTGAAGAATTCTGGAGATTACAAGCAGAATTTCGGTGCATTAGATGATTCTATTGAAGATTACACGGAGAGTCTTCGGGTCATGACTGCTTGGCAGGGGAGAGATCATATTTCCTTGTCTGAACTCTTGAATGAAATCGGGGTCACATATTTCAAGAAAGAGGAATATGTTTTGGCAAAGGAGTCCTTTGCTGAGGTAAGTGTTGTATAATCTACCGTGGAGTGCAAGTCTAGTTCTATCCCAGAAATTGTGTCTTGCGATTTCCCCCTAGGCCTTGCGAATCATGCGTCTCTCCGCGGACAGAGCTGACAAATCAGTCATTTTCCCCACTCTTAGTCATCTTGGCCACGCATTGTATAAAAATAAGGAACTGGATGTTGCTGCTGCAACATATCTCGAATCATTCAAAATTCAAGTCAGCATCGTTACTGGAGATGAATGCAAAGGGCTGGAAGATTTTGGCAAGAATTTCAGTGCTTTCAAAGATGAAATCATTTCTATAGGAAAAGAAGAAGAGGATGTTGCGTCAATCTCTGAGGCACTAGGCGGGATTGCTAGCATTCTCCGTTATCTGGGCCTCGTTAACCACGCCCAAGGAGACTTTGAATCGGCACTGACTGCCAACAAGCTTTCTCTCTCAGTACGACTGTGTCAACCTTTCAGGGAACATTCTGCCATTGCCCTAATGGCTGAAACTATAGCCATGTTTGAGTTCAAGCGCAACAATCTTAAGAGTGCGCTCGAGTACTTTAGCCAGGCATTGGAGAGCAAGAAGACCTTCCAGGGAGAATCAACTATTGATGTCGCTAGAACTGTGAATAATCTTGCAAACATTCACTTCTCGCTCGGTAATCTTGAGGATGCAATGAAGTTGTATCACGAAGCATTGGAAATCAAACGACACTGTCTTGGAGAAGACTCTGACGAAGTCGCCAACACTCTTAACAATATTGCGCACGTCATGGTCACTGCAGGCAAAGAGCACGATGCTCTCAAGGCCTATCATAATGTCTTAAGAATACGCCAGGAAAAGTATGGCAAGAACCACATATCTGTTGCTGCTACACTGGCAAGCATGGGTGATGTCTACATCAAACTCGGGAAACTTGAAATCGCCATGACTTACCTGGAACAATGCTTGCGAATAAGAAAGCTCCAAAATGAGAGCTGTGACGAACGATTGATGGAAAACCTAGCCTCCATTTATGGCCAGTTAGGCGAATGGAAGAAGGCTGAAGCTGCATTCACTGAAATCTTGTGTTTCAAAAGAGCGTCGTACGGAAGCGATTGTTTAGATGTAGCCAAGACGCTGGATCTACTTGCTGTGTCTTACATCGAGCAAGATCGTCACAACGAATCGATAGAACATCTGAAAGAGGCGTTACGCATACGAAAGGTCTGCCTAGGAGGCGACGACGATGAAATTTTGGCTTCATTAAATAAGCTTGCATTTGTGTATAAGTGTTGCAACATGACAGAGAAGATGCTTGATGTCAAAGCAGAGTTTGATGACATTCAAGCCAGAAGAAAAGGGTGAGCATTATTATTAGGATAGACTTAACAGCTGCTGCATAATTAATTACGCAAGATTAAAGCGAAAGTACCGTGAGAAGATACTGTATGTTTGATTGGAAGAGTGCAAGTATTCAGTTGACAGCAAGAAATAAATGCTCAAGGTAGTAGTGAAATAACGATGGTTCAATATGATGCGCAATATATCACTTGATCTCAGGCATTGAAGTTGAGGGAAAAACGCCTAAACTACAAAATTAGAATTTCATCCTTTTTCAGAATTTTGGCCAATAGTCAGGAATTTTGCAAAAGAACGATTTTCTGCAATTTCGCCCTTTTGCAGAGTTCATGCCTTCTTGCGTAGGATTAAGTACTATTTCTACTGAGTTTACAAAATGTTGTCCTTTTACAAAATTGCAGCCATTCGGCTTGGATTCTGCTAGAGGCCTTGATACAGAATTTCGTCAGCTTGCAAAATTCCAGCCCTTCTTTGGTATTAAATCACACATTTAAGAATTGCATCCTTTTTACCTCCTCGACTTCAAATATTATCGATTTTCAGCCAACATGACAATTCTGACATAAATGGGCATCAATTGAATGTGGATTATCTCAATGATCAAATCGTTATATTACTTAATGTAGATGAAAGTTAATTCTGCCAAATTGATTGGATTTGATGACAGTCAAAATTAGTATACTTACCTTTTGTACCCAGGATACTGTCAAGCTGATGGTGTTCGAGAGTTTGTTAGCTTTGTATATACCGTACAGGTCAACCACAATTTAAGGTAAGTTGGCCACACCAAACATTCCAAGATTCTGTAAAGTGTGGCCTGCTCACTGTGTTTTTGTTAAATTAAAGCATGTAAAGTAAAACATTAAAAATTATCTTTGATAGTACCATACTTCTATCCTATTCATAAAGCTCCCTTTTGTTCCCACCAATTTATTTTGTTTGTAGGGGGCTTTGTACCCTCCAGCCCACTCACCGCCCACCTTTTTATTGTGCCATCCATGACAAACCTCCCCTCCTGCAACTGTGATTGCCACATTTACTTCTGATGGAAGAGGGTTGGGGATTTGCAAGGGGGCGTATTCGTTGGGCCACGTTTCCTGATGCTGCCACTCAAAGGTAGCTTGATTAGCCCCTCCTGGAATGGGAGGCGGCCGTATTTTTCCATGAACAAATTTCAACATGGCAACCTTGGCAATCAGAAATCTCAGCTCCATGTCCTAATAAATCTCATGTACCTCCTCTATCCACTCACTCTCTTGACATGGACTCATGGTGAGACATTATAAGCAGCCTCTGCAAGCTTGTTGCAGAATGTTTGTTGAGGAACAACATATTTCTGAAATATTTTACAATGAGAATTTTTATGGAGTAAAGAGTAAGTATACATTGCTTTATCCAGATTATTGTTTACAAAAGCAGATTTTTAGCATGATTTACTATTATGTTGAAGTATGATTCAATTGATCACCATTTGGGGATTTGTTTAAGTACTGGTTCCATATAGGGGGAGTATACTGTACTGGTGCCGACAAAGAATTATTTTTCTGATTCACGTACCATCCACATGATTCATGTATAGCTTATGATAATCCTTTGGGACAGGTATTTCAGTTTCTGCCCCTAAGTAAATCCTGCTGAGACAGAAATTTAATCATATCATGCCCACTCATTCATGATAAGAACAATAAGAATTAACTAAAAAATAATCATGACTGACCTATGCTATGTATGTTAGATACTAAGGGGAAAACCCAATGCTTGTAGTATTATACACAAAGTAAGAGCAGCATTGTACTATTTTCATCCCAAAGGTGAGTAATTTGTAGCTGTTTTTCTGTTATGGTATGGTGTTGCTGTGTAGAAGGAAGCGTGGGGACTACACAGTATTGCACGGATGAGTGGTAGCTTGAGGACAAGATGTAGCATGGGGATGAGACAGTAGTGGGATGAAATAGTAGCACTGGGACAACATCATAGCATGAGGACAAGATGGTAGAACAGGGGCAAGACAGTAGCATAGAATGGTAGCATGAATGGGCGGGCAGCATTGACAGCAGCGCTGAATGGCAGCATGGATGGAATGGTGAATGGATGGGAGGGCAACATGGATAGGAGTGCAGCATGGACAGTAGTGTGTACAGGACAGTAGCAAGGAGACAGCAGCATGGGGATGTGATGTTAGTGTGAAGGGGGCATTAGCATGGATGAGGTGGTAGCCTACCATGCCAACCGTACCATCCCCACAATACTATTTCATTTACATGCTACCATTCCATTCTGACAATACTGATGTGGCAGCATTTTGCAAGGGCTGCAAGTATTGTGATGCTTTTTGTGTGTTATCATTTGGTATGCTTTGTGGTGATTTTTTGACTGTCATTGTTCTGAATTTGAGGGATATTTCAATCATTTCTCTTGTGTGCTGATGTTGATTTGGAGAATTCTTTTCTCACAATGATTTTTTATTTTTAGAGGTATACAGGAATTCAAGTGCAGGTGGTCTGTTGCTGTGGTTCTGCTATGATATGGTGTTGCTGTGAATAATGCAGCCTGGGGGCAACATTGTGGTGTTGAGACAATATGGTAGATTGGGGACAAGATGGTAGCATGGGTATGAGATTGTAGCATGGGGATGATACTGTAATGTGGGGACAAGTTGGTAGCATTGGGACAACAAAGCATGGGGACAAGATGGTAGAAGAGGGACAAGGCAGTAGCATGGGATGGTGGCATGGATGGGAGGGCAGTGTGAACAGCAGCTCTGATGACAGCGTGGATGGGTTGGCAGCATGGATGGGATGATGCATGGATGGGAGGGCAACATAGATGGGAGAATTGTGTGGACAGTAGTGCATACAGGATGATAACAAGGGGACGGTAGCATGGGGGTGTGATGGTAGTGTAAAAGGGACATGAGCATGAATGAGGTATTAGCCTACCATGCCAACTGTACCGTCCTCATAGTACCATTTGTCTTCATGCTACCATTCTGTCTTCACAATACCATTGCGGTAGCGTTTTGCAAGGGCTGCAGGCATTATACTTGTTAGATTTTGGTATGCTTTGTGTTGATTTTTTGACTGCTATTGTTCTCAATTTGAGGGATATTTCAATCATTCCTCTTGTTTGCTGATGTTGATTTGGAGGAATTTTTTCTCACGATGACTTTTTACTGGTATATTAGAATTAAGTAAGTCCAGGTGGTCTGTTGCTGTGGTTCTACTATGGTATGGTGTTGTTATGTATAAGGCGGCATGGGGACAGCATGGTAGTGTGGGGACAATATGGTAGCTTGGGGACAAGATGGTAGCATTGGTATGAAATGGTAGTGTGGGGACAATATGATAGTGTGGGGACAAGGCAGTAATGTGGGGATGAGATGGAAGCATTGGGACAACATCCTAGTGTAGGGACAAGGCAGTAGCAGAGGGGCAAGATGGTAGTGTGGAAGGGAGGGTAGTGTGGACAGCAGTGCTAAATAACAGCATGGACAGGATGGCAGTGTGGGTATAGCAGTAGTTTTTTATACAGCATTCTTGCATGATAGCAGCATGACTATTGGAGTATTGGGATGACAGCATCAGGATTGCAGAATGGGCAGGATGACAGTATCAGCTGCCAAGACACTATAACCTGTCTTGATCCTAACTTCTATTTGCTACATCACAATGTAAATGGTGTCATCTTCATGCTCTGGTCCCCCTGCTACAGTCTCCATGGTGCCATCTCTGCATTATTGTTCCCACAATAAAGTCGTGATATTAATGTTCCAGGCTATTGATGTTGTTTGTGCTGTTATCATTGTTTTTGGTGCTATTGGTCTCTTGAACAGATTTTTCTAACTCTTCATTTATTGCTATTATCATAACTATACTAAACGAAAAGTAAGTTTATGTTGCATGTTGCTGGCAAAAGACTTATTCATGCAGCAATCTTATGCATATGGGGCATTGGCAACATGGAGATGGGAGCATTGGTCAGGAAGCATGGAGATGGGAGCATTTGGATTATTGTGTGTGATTCTAACAGAGCTGGAGTGGTATTGTTTTGAATTAAGTGGTGACATTCAGCAATCTTGTAAACATTTGTGAATGACAGCATGAATATTTGAGCATTGTGACCACAGCATCAGAATGGCTGAGTGATTTTTTTGATCCAGCAATTGGGCGATTTCCTTCATTTGCTGGAAATTTATTGCTGAACACTATAGAACTCTAGATCTGGTGGTAGCATGAAGGGGATGGTAGAAATTTTTGGTAATTTTTGTGTTCTATTTTAACATCCATTACAAATGATTCAGGTTGAAATGAGTTTATCCCTGGAAAAGAGTAATGACACTACCAAGACCAGTAGCCCTGGAGATTGAGCATCTGGTGTAAGTTTTGATGACAACAATACTGTACTTTCCATATTTTTACTAAAATTTTGACTGCTATTGCTGAGGTGTCAACAGAGGGTGGACTTACAAGAGGGGTGAGAAAATATCTACATATGTTGCACAGTTTTTGTTTGCCTGTTTTTGTCTTACATTATATTTTCTCTCTTTAGATTTTACATACTATGAT
>JALLPC010000697.1:0-11838 GCA_036940045.1 Stephanocyclus meneghinianus | reverse complement strand
GTAGATGACGCCCGGTTGCAAGTACTGTTGCACGAACTGCATATATGGGCGTAATTACGGTAGTTCAAAATGTCACTCTTCCAAGACGGATCCATAGAAGTGCACCACTTCCCAACACTGCCAGCCTTTCTATGTCGAGTCGAAATACGAGAAACGGAGCAATATGGCCAAGGTCACAAGGGTGTTTTCGCTCTAGAGCCTATTCCGAGCGGGACAAAATTCTGGGTATGGACACAACGGGTACTAAAAATTCATCATGAAGAATTGGAGAACTACATTGAAACGCACATAGGAAATGCTCATGACAACATCGAAGCCATCCAATTGTTTCTACGACAAGGATTTGTCCTACCACCTTCGAAAAATGGAACGGGGGAGGAAGATCATTACTTTTATTCCAATCCAAACGATGCCGGACGATTTATGAATCATTCGAATAGTCCCAATTGTGGTCCTGATGGAGCACTGCGCGACATTCAACCGGGAGAGGAAATGACAATGGATTATTCCTTTCATGGTGATCCACAATGGTATCAAGATATTTGTGCAAAGTATGGTGTTTTGACAGAGGCACAAGTTGCTAGGGAAGCATGTGATGAATGAAAAGGTGAAGATTGAAAAAATATCTGACTAGATCAATCATGGTATTATAGTTTCAAGACTGAAATATTATTTTACTAGGACAAATTCCTATTAACTATTATCATCGAATAGAATTGTGTTTAGACTTTATTCCTTATATTCAATTTCAAATATCAATATCGTCGTATCAGAGGTTTTTGTGTTTGCATTGGGGACAGGGGAAGATCACATGCCGTTTCCCTTTTAAGTCAATGTAATAAAAGAGAACACCCATCATAATATGACAAATGAATTCACGACCACCACGAAAAATATGTTTTGTGACAAATACTCCTCCTCACGAACACCAAAATACAATAGTAAAGAACTCTCTCTCCTAAAGGTGTCCACATTTTACCAACCAAAAATTCTTCTACTTACCACGGTCGTAGAGGTCCGTGCTATGAGTGTGACTTTGATGTATGTGAAGATGTTCTTTCCTGATAACTTTGAAATATGTTAGTGTGTTGATGATGGTAATTCTGTAGCGAAAACTAATGTATTTGCATCGCATGGAACGGACGTAAGGGAAGAATCCTTCCGTCGTTTCGATGGATATTGGCTAGACTGATATTGTCCGTTGATGGTTGATGATAAATAATGGGATTGTCTTTTCTTGCATTTATGGTATGAGGAATAGGTCAAGTCACCCTCGTAGGTATTTTGTTGAGGGCATGACACCTGACGACAGTTTTAGGATTCTTAAAAGCGAAAGAAAATTTAGATTGTCGCCATTACTCCTTGGATCGTCTGTGTGTTGTAGAGTCATTCTACAGGCCAACTGGCAGAAGCTCATGGTACAAGATGCAGCGAGGATGGATTGGCTGCTCCCTCATGGGTTTTCTCGTTTTGGCCCAAGGAGAGAGGGTGGATATTGTATTTAGGATCTACAGTAGGAACCTGTAGAAAACGGTAGAATTGAAAAATGGCGCGCTCCTTACAAAGCCTGTGATGCACAATGACGCGACCCAACAAGCATATTGTTAGAATCTGCGTTCTCGATATTTTGTAACTAATCCACTCCATCGCGACGCCCATTGAGTTGCCCCGCCACAGCCAACCCTCCACCAAACACCAGTCGCCATGAGCTCCACAGCCTCCACCCGCAAACGCCTAGCCCGCATCTTCAAATCCCGCGGCCTTACTCTCCAATCCACCGCCCTCGACGCCCTCCTCAACGTTCTCTCCCGCGAACATCCCTCCCACAACAATGCCGACGACGCCCTCTTTGCCATCATTGACGAAATCAAACTGCGGATGGAGGACGCCGTCTCCGTAGGCGCCTCGAGATCGCAAGGCGTCGTGACCGTGTCGTTGTTGGAGGAGGTGGTGGCGAATCTCTCCCGCAACGGGCGGGACGTGGCGGAAGAGGCGTTGCAATTGCTTCAGGCTTACTCCATGCCACGATTAGATTATGATCCCATGCGACGGACTTTCGATTTGGTTCGTGAACCGAAGAGTCTGGTGGGTGAGGCGATCGATAAAGTTTCCATGTTTGCGCAGAGGTATTCGCTCATTCATCAACGGATATTGAGGCAGGATATTTTTCAGAAGGGAGGAGGGGGGACGCACGTGTTGACTCCTGTGGAGAGTTTGCTGGGGAGGAGTGGGCGCAAGTTTTTGTTGGGGATGATTGTTCAGGTCAGTTTTCTATGGCGTGTACTGCCAAATTTTTTTAATGCATCGTCAGTTGTTTGTGATGACATAATTACTTTCTTACGTCGTCAGGTCGAAGAAGGAAAATATTACCTAGAAGATCACACAGGCCAAGTCCCACTCGATTTTTCGCAGGCTTCCCTCTTGACAGATGGGTTTGTTACGGAGAATTGTATTGTGTTGGTGGAGGGCGAGGCAGTGGATGGAGTTCTGCATGTTCATCATTTGGGTGAGTTGATTTGCGGCTTCTTTTTAGAAGAAAGATTGATCATTCTAGCTGATGCGTTGATTTCAATAACAACATCTATGGAAATTCTCTACAATCTACGGTTTCGGCATGTTTCAGGTAGTCCAATTGTTGAAAATCGATCCTCGGCCATTCAGGCTATTGGCCTCCAAAACACAGGTGAGTGATTGCAATTGTGTCAAGGTCAGGATCATAATATCTTTACACCGGTTGGACTTTCCGAAGGTTTTTGAATTTCTCTTACATCATCCTCTGGCATCTCCTAAACACGATCTAATTTCCCTGCGTCCAACAATCAGACATTTTTAATTCCATAAACTCTCTGTCAGAACTCGAAAAAGAACGCCAACAAGAAATCAAACACGGACAGGATGGAATGTTTGTCGTTTTATCCGATGTTCACTTGGACAATCCCGCAGTACTTGATAAATTGGAGATTATGATGGAAGGATACAGTGATTTCACCCCCCTACCCATCTTTATATTCATGGGAAATTTTACATCCAAACCTCTCTCGGCATCCTCGGATGGTGGCAAGGCACTGATGAGCTACTTCGAGGATCTCGCCGGCATTATTTGTAAATTTCCTAAAATTGCCAAAGAAGGACGCTTTGTATTCGTTCCCGGTCCCAATGATCCTGGAATAACGGGAGTGCTTCCTCGAGGTCCCATTCCCAATTACTTTACCGGGGCTCTGCGGGCCAAAGTCAAGCATGCTTTTTTTGCCAGCAACCCCTGCCGAATGAGGTTTTTCACCAAAGAGTTGGTATTTTTTCGTGATGATTTAGTGAGTAAGATGCGTCGTCATACGCTGTTGCAGCCGAGGCAGGAAGAGGAGGGTAGCACTTCGATACAGAGACAATTGTCGAGGCACGCTATTAAAACGGTGTTGGATCAGAGTCATTTGTCACCGTTGCCTCTCTCGGCGAGTCCGATTTATTGGCAGCATGACCATGCGCTTAGGTTGTATCCCTTTCCGGATGCGATTATTCTTGGAGATAGGGTGGATCAGTATTATGAGAATTATGAAGAGTGTGATGCAATTAACCCGGGGCCTTTTACGGCAGGGTATAACTTCGTCGTGTATCGTCCCATAGGGGAGATTAGAAAGTCTGAGACGAAGTCGGAAGTTGAGTTTAGTCAGATCGAGTGAAGTTTTTCTAGGTCGACGGTGTGGGTAGGAAACACATTACTTGTATTATGACTTTACATATGAATGTTCTAATGATACCATAAACACTTAAATTTTCAAAATGAAGCGTCATACTTATTAACATGAGCTTCCTACATGAAATTTATGGTTGGATCAGCTAATAACGCATCTATCACCTTTCTTCATCATTTTCTCAACTTCCTCCTCGGTGAGACCTTCGCCTTCTCGATCTTGTGCATCCCAAAAATCTTCGAGAGTTGCGCCTTTGACATCCCTCCTAACATAAAACAGAATGTACGCAGAAGGGTCCACCACATCACGACTCATCAGATCGTAAATTTGTGCATCATTAAACAAACGCCATTTTCCATCATGTTCTGATTTGAGACTTGCAACATAGTGTCCACCAGATAGGGCACCTTGGTGATGAATGACTCCATATAAATCATAATTGCTTTCAGTCCGACCACAATTGTTTCTAGAAAGAGGATGAAAACTGCCGTGAGTACCTTGGGTTCTCATTGAATTTTCGCCATCCCCCTTGCTGACCACAGAGTGCTCTCCATTGGTTTTTGGTTCATTCCCAGCAGAAGACGGTGCAACAATTCTCGATAGGTCCATACCTTCGATCGGGAACACCACAAGATCCCTTAACTTTCGTTTCATGTGCTGCGTAAATTGAAATCGCTTGAACTGAATGATTGCCAATGGAGGGCAACGCCATATGCTAAGCCTTTTTGTTTGAACTCGAAACTCCTTGCAGTTCGAACAGTACGCCTTTCATATTCCAAGAAAAATACTACCAGGTGAGGTGCATGTGCACGAATCGTGCACAATGAGTAAGAAAAGCAAATCTTACCTCAGGAATTCGTTCTTCTTTGGCGAATGAATCAAGACACTCTTCCAGTGTTATCGAACCGCTGTAGCCATATCTCTTTCCACCCAGGTCGAACGAACGATGCTTTTTTATTCGTGATTGCGCTCGAATGTGTGGACTCGCCTGCACATTGATCCCAGGACTATCCCTTGAATTGANTCGACAGCAATGCTGTCGCCACACATGGCGATCGCAGGAAAATCATCACAAGGTATAACACAACCAACACAGCTGCTATACCAAGGACATAACGAACAACGGCTTCCATCTCTTGATACCAATCTAAGTCTGAACCCGTGTGGAGGTGTTTCGCCCGCACAAAGACTTTCCATGTCAGCAGTAGTTTTTTGTCGGTACTGTCGACCTCGGCGTGCCTGACGAGTAACGGGTGCTGACGTTTCGGTTGTAGTTAAGGTGTCTTCCTGCTGTTGGTGTGAAGCATCTTCCTCAGTCGCGGTTGGGTGAGGAATGAATTGTTGCATTCGTCGGGAAATAAGGGAATACAAATCCTTCCCTGTATAACCTTCAAGATCACGTACACGGAGAAGTAGAGGAGAGCCAAAAACAACGGGCCGGAAAGGATGGAGGAATGATCGGGGGACCAATTCGAGTTTCCTTTGTGAAATTGCAAGGTAGGAATATTTCACTGGCAGAGTTGGCGGTAGGTCTTGTTTGGATTCTCCATCGATGATTGGATCGTCTTCTGCAACAGGTTGCTTCTCTGGCGCCACTGGCTCAATTTCGTAAACATGTAGTGGAGGGATTTCACCAGAGTCTTGGACGGCAAGCCTTGAAATAGCCCAAGAATGCTAAAATGGGAATGAAGCCATTACACTTGTGATGAGAAAAGTGTCGCTTCGGATAGAACAAAATACAATAAAACGCTCACAGGTATAATCTTTCTGATAACACTTTCGCCCATATCCACCATTGCCATGCTCTGTGCCATTTCAGAATAAATTTGATTACAACGAGAGTTGTCGTTTTCATCAAAGGATTCATTAGCGTCAGCTGACTCTTTGTTCTCCTTTGTAACTCCTGTATCTTCTTCAGCAGATGTGCCGGTAGGGTTTGACCCTCTAACATCACTGCCCTGCTCATCGGTATGTACAATCTTGGCCAAGCTCATCAAAACGTCATTAACAGTCCCGTCATGCCTCACACGAACACAGTACTTCATGATTTCGCTATCAACTTTCATGGGATAAAGCACACATTGAATGGATATTTGGTCATCCTCTGGAAGAGGCAGTTGGAGATAAGTGAAAGGCTCATAGCGACAACTTTCATACTTGCACGATTTGCACGTCAAAGAGCTCTTGTATTGACCAGTAAACAATGCTTCAATGATGGAAAGCTCTCTCTTGAAGTGATTGGCCCACCATATGTCTGCCAGCTCCTCATCGGGTCGTCCATCCGAGTCAGGAGCTTCGATGTACGGTTTTTCCATGATTCTGTTTAAATCTTCTGACAGTCCACCCAACAGAAAGGAAAGAAGCTCTTGCGCATCATGCTGCTCATTTCCGGCGAAGCTTTCGTTGAACTTTCCTATCGCGTCTTTGAATGTTTTTGGTGTAAGTGCAGGGGCATCAAGTGGAGCAGATGCTGCTGCATTGGAATTCATCTTGCGTGGTTGACTGCTCTGTTTCCACAGGCTATTCACGAGGAGAGCAAAGGCTTGGGCCAGGCGTCCCTGATAACCTAATGGGTTTGTAGCATTGATGTCGCGGAGATAGGCTTTGGAGGTGAAAAAGTCTCGTAGAATTGGAGTGTGGCTTAAACATTGTACAGAAGAATTGAGGTAGCACGTGTTGCTGAAACACAAGAGACGAAAGCAACGTTGGATTGGAAAAAAATCTCTACGTGTCAGTCAAGGATGAGCGGGCTTACCCCATATTGTACAGTCCAACTATGCCATCACCGAGCTTCACCACATCTTTCTCATCGCCCGTCCGCTCCTCTTCCTTCTGCTCCAAGTTCGACGAGGTCAGAGAAGACTTTGACCGAGGCCACGAGCCATCCTCGTCATTTCGGAGTTCAAGCATGAGGCAAACATTTTCATCCTTTCCCAACTGAGCAGTTCTCATATTTCGTTCGTCGACTATTGAAAGATCAGTATCGAGAATCCATCCTACAGAGTCGTCCACTTTAGACGGCGATGAAGCAGCAAGCAACATAGAAGCACTCGATGCATCCATCATCCACAAACGAACTGTTGGTCGATAAAGGACACCCTTATTAGGTTTGGTCTGCTTGGTAACATCCCGACCAAGACCATTGCGAAGTGTATTCACAAGTTCACTGAGAGGAAGGTACCGAGATAGGGGCACAAACTGCTGGAAAGGCCGAGGCTCCCCCTGGGTTGATGCGTCACAGAGAAAAACCGTTGCATATAATGGATATAGCTCTATCTCGTATTCCTCTTTTGGTTGAAGAGTGCTTTTTGCGGGGCTGTAGCTCATTGAATTGTGCTTGTCCGTCTTTAGAGGGTTGAATGGGACAACAGATCGAGGAATTGGAGGACCACCATCATGCCAAGCCTGCAATGCACTCCAAACTAATGGCTCTACAAGCTGAAAGTCACGCTGCCAGTGCAAACCTTGCTTTAGCGAGAGGATGCCTTCCTCAGACAAGAGCATGTTGTTATCAATTTTGCCCAAAACATAACCGCCAACATCATCATCCTTCATTTTTCCCTCAGTAAAATGAACCCATGTTCGCCACCAATCGGCATTAATGACATACCAAACAGTTCCCTTTGGTCCACGTGGTTGGGATGCCCCCATTTTGATTCGGGGGTATCTGTATTTGTGCCTTCGTCGTATTTCGTCAATCAGGTATTTTTCCATAGAGGGTGTTGCAGGTCGAACTCCCAAGAGGACAGCCGCGATTAATCTTAGGTCTAGGAGGTAGGGTCCGAGACGAGTTTCTGAGAGGGACATGGCAGAGTCTGAGGAAAGACGCAAGTGCCATTGCACAAAGCCCTGAAAATCTAGACTATCTTCTCGACTTTGATTCGTCGGGGATTTGGATTCGGAAATGACGTAATCGACAAGAACGTCAAGAGGGACGTTTGTTTTCGGAGATGCCTCTTCCTCCGGTTCGGAAGCAACGGGTGTAGTATATTGTGACAAATCAAGCTTTGGGGGCACCAATCCAAGCAGAGAGGCATAGCTTGCATCGACAAGGGTGGAGAGAACGTCATTTGTCTCGTTCAATGATTCGCCCAAATCGTTATCGATTCGATCCACTCCTCCATTTTGCAGTGGCCTCGACCACGGTACGTTCGAGGCGGTCAAAGTCACATCTTCCTCTATAGAGGGTGGCGAATCCGCCTCTAGGCGAAACGACTCATGTTCCAACAATAACAGGAGCATCTTCCCAATTTGAGAACGTGTTAGGACTTCTCCCTCAACGGGACAACTCTCCTGTCGTGGCAATTGTTGGAATGTCTTGAATGCAAGCCGCAGCAATGGCATTTCACATTCGTACTTGTCAACAGCATCTGCAGTAACGACATCAACATCTGCATCTCCATTCAAAGAATTTCGTAGTGCCTCCCATCGCACAGCTTCGCAACCAAAAGAGAGGGCATCGAACAACGTCCAGAAAGATTCGTCATGATTTGCCTTGCTTGATTGCTTGGATCCGCCAGTTTTGTCTTGTTTGCTACTACCCCACAAATCAGAGGTGATGCATTTGTCGGGAACCTGACCAGCACATGCCCTAAATGTCAATCGAGCCAATTCGGCAGGAAGATATCCACCATGGCCAAGTTCTGCATTTGGTCGTGACACTTCATGGACGAAACTATGTTCTTCAACCACATTTTTCGGACGGGCGGTAACAGAGATATCATCCTCTTCATCTCGGACAATAATTTCACCCGTGTCGGGACAGACATTTGCTGCCCCCACCGACGAAGATTTTCCGCCGAGAGCCATGGCATCGTGGACACCGCCCTCTCCATTAGCACCATCTCCTGCTACATTCCTCTCTTTTTCCACAACACCACTCTTCTTCTGCAGAGAATGAAATCTCCTTCGAATTTCATACAATACATTATCCCCTCCCTCTGCATCACAATCATACAATCCATATTTAATCGATAGAGAATCAATCATCCTCACTGGGTCAGAATTGACAATTCGAAGGAAATACTCTGCCACACTGGGAGGAGGGGGTAGTTTTCGGGGTAGCATACAGTTGAAGAGGAGGAGTATCCAATCCAACAAAATATGTGTCGCGACAAGCGGCTGTTGCGAATTGGAGGATGTGATTTGACTTGTGGAGAGATTGGACACGGAACTAGTTGTGAATGAAATAGTTGCATGAATCCCCTTCTGGAATTGATCTGGATCAACAGAATTCAAGATACGAGGTCCATTGTGGCTATTGGAATGGCGATGGATGCCCAACGGCCTTTTTGAATGATGGTCCGAGGACCCTCCCTCTTCTTCAAACATTCGATCCAAACATGCTCTGACGGGGGCAGTTTTGTAACTCTCCTCTCCATGAATGTCTGATAGAAATCGTTGTAATGTATCCCTTGTTAAGGTATTTTGTCGTTGGTACCCGTCGTAGATTCGAAAAGCAAGGAGGGACAGCAGATGAAGCCCATCCCCCCTCGGCGGGGGTGTCATCACCTCTTCTTCTTCTTCTTCTTCCTCTTCATCATTGTCCGCAACCATCTCCTTCTCCTCCTCCCCAATCCGTTTCTCCAACTCCATCAGCTCCCTCGTCACCTCCTCATGCCTCTTCTCCCTCCTCCGCCTCTTCTCCTCCAAAAATCCACGATACTCCAAATCCCACTCAGCCAATCGACAAATGGCAAAGGCAATCAACAAATCCGGCAGCAGTATACGAGTTTTGCCCCTCCCCGCCGAAAGGACTTGTGCCATTCGTTCGTCCTGAGCGGATCGTTTCCCGCTTCCTCCCATCCCGGAAGCATTGGGATTCTGCATCCTCTCCAACTCTCGCTCGGCCCGTTCCAACAACACCTCGCCTTCCACCACTCCGCTGCTCAGGGCCGTAAACACGCAATCCATCAAGGCCATGTGTCCGTTGGGACCGCGATCGGGCAACGAGGTGGGAGGGAAGAGCACTCCCCTCTGCACGAAAGATAACTTGTCGATTCCGTAGACGGAGGCCGCGCGCGTCACCCGATGCGAAAAGAGCATCTCGAGCGTCGTCGCGGCGGCGGTCGTCGTCGTGGCGGCATCGTCCTCGCGCGACGCGGATTCCGGTTTGGAAGGGGGGAGAGAATGAGTGGAGATTCCTCCTCCGACGAACGCGGCGGAGGATGCGGCATCGCGCTGGTTCCTCTCGGAGAGTTCGTCCCATTCGTCCGAGACGGAGTATTCGTATCCCCTCGGTTCGTGGAATGCCAATTTGGACCAGGCCTTGGCTATCTCTCGTTTCGTTTGGGGCGTGAGTTCGTCGCGGTCGCGGGGCGCGGAGAAATCGTGGGAAAGTCCGCGAAGGAGCATGTCGATTTCTCGTTTTTCGTCGTGAGATTCGCAAGGTTCGAGGAGGTGTCGATATCGCACCGCCTTTTTGTGTCGGGGCAATCTTCGCCCCGATGCGGGTTGCGGTTGTTGCGGCGGTTGTTGGGAGGGGAGGGGAGAGCAGCCGCGCAAAAAGGCGCGGAGGACGCTTCGGGCATCTTCGCCTAGAATTTCTACGGCGTCGCGGGGGGAGAGGATGGGGGAGAGGCGGGTTTGGGGGGCGGTGGGTTGATGTCGTTGTTGGGGCATGCTGGCGAACGTCGAGCCTCGTCGTTGGTGGGTCTCTGGGTTCGCGAGTTATTAATCGATGGTGGAGGAACGGGTCACGCTGTTAATTACCCGCAGCTCTCGTTTTTGAGGTTTTGTTGTTGTATGGGCTGGGCTGATGGCGACGGCATCGGATGACAAGAAATTCTAACATAATTCGATCATGGTTCTGGTCAAGCTGCAACACACGTCACATCTACTGTAGAACGGTTTATAAGCCCCCACGGATTTTAAGATCCCATGATGTACGGGATGGTACGATACTTGTCATTGCAAGAGAGGGCTATTATTGTAACATATATATATGATAAGGTTGTCACAACTAAATGGCCCTAAAATACAGTCTATTATGAGATCAAAGGATTTTACAAAATCTCACCTATTTTCTGAACATTTTGTGTTTACTGGTCTTTGAACCCATTTTCTCCACAAAGTTCCCTACAAATAGATTCTCCAATGTGAGACAAACACCCACAAGCTGGGCTCCAAGTGATGCCTTGTGGTTCAAAAGTTATGGGGGATCATCTTATTTCACCACCCTAGCTTTTTGGTAGGCTTCCATATTATGTCCATAGTATTTTTCAATGGGAACATTGTTTGCAGCTCTTCCACCTCCGGAACGAATTCGTTCGATTGATGGTATTGTTGCCACAAAAAATGGGCGCACGTGTGATGTGCACTGTATTGGTTGCAGCATTGCACTGCTGTTGGAGAGGACATCGTGTTGCCTTGGTGATTGCTACATCTGCCGGAAACTGTACCTGACAATCATGCGGCTTGTTTTGTTCTTCATGACAGGAGAGCACATTCAAAGTTTTTAGAGTGTAAACTATTTTATATTTACATTAACAAAAAAACGAATCAACTAATTACTGAATGAATAAATAACTAGTTCAAATGTAAATTAAAATAATTTATTGATAGATTTGGTGGATTGTTGCATCTGCTGAGAAATTACACCGGCCAAAGCCGACTTTCCCCGCAGTTGCTCCCATGTATCCCAGTCATTGCAGACTCCACCAAGGCAACAATTACTGTTCGGCGGACGCATCAAGAAATGCCATCCAAAAAATATGCCCCACAAACAAATCCCCAAACTTTTGACCTAAGCCAGTTTTGCCAAATTTAAATTTTGTAGAAACAGCTGAAGCTTGTTGCAAATGATTTTATGATTAAATCTTTTTGTTTCTAAAACAGAACAATGAAGCAAATATAAAAACAAAACTATATAGGATTCTAAACAGTCTTAGTACATTTGTACGAATGACACAATGAGATGCTGTATAGGATGTTACCTGTCTTGGTATGAAACCTCAGCAGGTGTGTCAGATTTCATTTTGCATCTGGATCTTTTTCTCACCAAGGTGTGAACTATCAAGTCTAGCTATTTTCCAAGGTCTTGCTATTATTGGGAGATGTCAAGCATCTCCTGAAAAATTAAGAGTATCTTTAAGTCATCCGTAGACTACTACTGTAAAGTAGATAATTGGCCTATGTTACTCACTCCCAC
>JALLPC010000696.1:0-11823 GCA_036940045.1 Stephanocyclus meneghinianus | reverse complement strand
TTGTATGTAATTAAAAATTTAGCTTATTTCTTACAATAGTGCATTCCCACAGCCTCAGTTGGCAAGGGTAGTTCTTATAATGTGATAGTTCTTATAAAACAATATTTACGGTAGAGTGACAGTGCTCAATGATTTGGTTCTGACAGCAAAAGATGTCTGCACAGGAAACATGGTGTCATCATTTACTCCATTACCAGACAAGAAACCTACAGAGAAATTGCCCATTGATGTTGTTGCAAAAACCAAAAAATCACTACAGACAACACAGTGTCATTATCTACTCAAATGACAGACAAGAAACCAGTGGAGCCAGTGTTTGATGATGTGGCTCCGTCAACAAAAGATATCACCACAGACAACATGGCATCATCATCTATTCCGATGACATAAGAGAAAAAACTGAAACAAAGGAGTCAGTGTTCAATGACTTTGTTCCAAAAACAAAGAAATCACGACATAATGGTGTGATCATCTACTCCAATGACCAAAGAGAAACTACGGAGTCAGTGCCCAATGATTTTTCCAAAAACCAACGAAATCACCTCAATGTCATCATCTACTCCAATGACAGAAGAGAAACTTATGGTGTCAGTGTAAATGATTTGGCTCCCAAAATCAAAGAATCTTCTTCAGAAAACATCATGTCATCATCTTCTCCAATGTCAGAAGAGAAACCAGCGGAGTCAGGATCAAATTGGCTCTGACAACCAAAGAAATCACTTTAGACAACACCATGTCATTATCTACTCATGATTCAGTTCTGGCAATCAAAGAAATTACCACAGACTATACGGTGTCATCATGTAGTCCAATGGCAGAAGAGAAACGAATGGAGTCAGCATCAAATGATGTGGCTCCGACAACAAACAAAACCACTACAGACAACATGGTGTCATCATCTATTCCGATGACAGAAGACAAACTTATGGAGTCAGTGTCAAATGATGTGGCTCCAAGAACAAACAAAATCACTACAGGCAACATGATGTCTCATCTGCTTGAAAGACAACAGACAACAGGGTTTCATCATCTTTTCCAGTGGTCGAGGCAGTTGTGGCGTCATCTACTCCAACATCCGATGAACACAGCCAGTGCACTATCTCTGTTCAAGGAAGCGCACTTGGATACCAACGTGTTGGCAGAGATAGCAGCAATGGCTTGGGAGTGCAGCATTGTACTGATGACCAAGGTGACTTTCCAATGTATGACTCATCAGCTCAAGATATTTTACGTGTGCATGAAGAAGATGCCATCAAGAATGTGGAGAGTGACGATTCTTGTTATGTGCCGTGATGGATGAAAGTTAAATAAATTGCTACAACCGTGGGTTATGGTCGCTATGCTTAAACATAAACGACAAGCGTAATTTCTTCTAAATTCATTATTTCTAAGACATGAACACGATATCATAATCTCATCGAGATCTCTCGGATGAAGGATTCCAAATAATTGGATTGGTTCAATACTTTGTCAGGGTCCGATTTAACAGTCACAGTATGTTTCGAGAGCAACAAAATCCGTTCATAGGCAGCCTGTATACCATCCCTCTTGCCAACAATCGATACAGTTCCGGACTGTTTTTCATACTTCACTCTACAGTTCGTGTTTGCTTCAACACTTTTGATGTTGCAACCTTTTTTGCCAATGATTAGCCCAACGTGGGAGGTAGCAGAGAGATCAACCCTGAACTCTGTTTTTTCACTTGATTCTCCCTTTCTTCGGATATGATCAAGCAATTTTAGAACATTGGTTTGTCGTCGAATGATGATTGAATTTGAATCTTTTGAAAAACGAAGTCGAGAATCCTTCGCCGATGGATCGTGGGGTATCACAAACTCTTGGTTCAATTCATCTCGAATCTTTTTGACAAGGTCAAGTTCCACTTTGTCAAGTGCCGGCTCTAGCATTGTTTCTGGTATTGCTCTAAACCGACATAGGCGATTTCGGGCTGAATACATAGGATGCATAGCAGCAGTGATTGCATGGATGGAATTCTTCGGTAAGACTGTTAGATCGAAGGAAATGACGGTCTGACCTTTCTTATTACTCGTCGTTAAAATTTTGGCAGCGACAAGATCCTTGTCGCCTTCGAGATCACAAATTGATTCTTGCGAAATAACCATGATACTGTTCGCTTCAGCTGATGTGTAGCATTTTCTCATTCCAGTAACTTTTATCTCACGGCCGTTTCTCTTGTAAGGGTACTTTTCGTTACAAGGCCTGAGTTGTGAAGCAACGATGGCATCTTCTACAGACTTGAACGTGATGATATGCATGAGCTCGTTTTTCCCTCGTCCTCGATTAGTATGATAATCCGTAACCTCCAAGCCAACATTTTTCAAAAAGAAGAGAAGCGAATCTTCTTGGTTCCTACCTTTAAATCGTCTTTTAGAGTTGGTTGTTGTTTTTCTGCTGATGTACGTCACTTCTCTATGGGCAAATGAGGAGTTTGAAGTCAAGGTATTCTCCAGATATGATGAAGCAACAATCCATAGTAAAATGTCCTCTCGATCTGTAACTTTCAAATCCTCTAATCCTTGATTGGGACCCCCACATTCAACATTTCGTAAGTTTTCATGCCCAAGGAGATAACGATAACTAGAGATCATCATTTTTTTGTCCCAACTTTCGCTGTCTATTCGTGTCTCCATTGTTTTAGCTTTCCTGCTACGGTATAGTTTTTCTTCTCTCCCTTCGAGATTTTGATCGATGATTCCTACAGCTTGCAGAGAGTCGAAAATTTGAATGGTGACTTCCTCGATTTCTCTGCATGTTGATGCACTGATAAAACGATCCCAACACCATTGGTTCTCCTCTTTAATATCGTTATTAGATGTATCGACAGGATATTTTTCACTTGTCTTCATTGAATTTTTCATCTTTTCGGTCCATCGAATATTGTTGTTCAACCTCCAGCACATGAAAGCATACATGCTTGAAAATAGATCACTTTTACCTTTACCGCAAACAGTCTTCACCTCCAGTTGGGCAGCCTTCTCATATGGTTCAAACCCCGCGTCGTCAAGGAAAGGTGATCCTCGCTGTAAAATTGAAGCTATGATCACAGCCTCATCTAGGACCCCGAAGCGGAGACCGTTTAGTACTAGAAGAACTTGGCGTGGTTCAAAATACAACTCTTTTAAAAGGTAACCAAGGACTCCTAATTTTTCTTGATGGAAGGCACCTAATTCCTCCAAGATAGCATAGGCTTCATTGATTGAACTTTCTGGTGGGGGTGATGGAACTAGGTTGGTCAAAAATGACCGTGGGTCGCACAATTTAGCTCTGGCATCCTCGGTTCCTCTCCATCGAGACACTGCTGAAGGAAGAAGCTCTTGTAGCATGACTAGGACACTAGTTTAACAAGAGGAGTAATTTGATGAGCGGGTCTCCAAACGTTCGACCTAAGCGAGTGTACCAAAGTCCTCTGTAATACGGAAGAACTTACCTTGTTATATCCGAACTTAGAAGCTCCGGTTTTGGATGTTTTGTTAAGTTGCGAAAGGATCTCCGAGACAGCAATCGATAGACTGTTCCAGCCCTGGTTCTACCAGTTCTCCCACAGCGCTGCAACGCTTCATCTTGAGTAATGAATTTTGTTGTGAGTTCGTATTGATGACCGTAACCGACGTTCGCGAAGCGTTTGTGTTGTAGTGTGTCAATGATTATATCACATTCAGGAATTGTTACTGACGACTCAACTACATCGGTACACAGGATTATTTGTCGACTTCTGAGTGTCCCTGGTGAACCTGCATTTTCAGACGAAGAAGTGACTATCTTTATTTGCTGTTCTATAGATACACCGCCCAACAGACGATCAATTGACCATTCATCTTCATCGGCCAGATCATCTAATATGAATGAAAGCTGCAGTATATCGTTTCTTCCTGGCAAAAAGACAAGAACCTTAGAGGTAAAATTGTCTTTTTGCTTCAAATCTTCGTGGAGGCTCTTGATAAACATTCCAATGGCCTCAAGAGGGAATGACTGAACGTCTAGGAGTTGGTCATTTAGTGAGCCATAATAACCTTCTGTGGATTGTCTGAATTTGGCTATTTGCTCCCATATTCTATCCTTTTCCTCGTTAAAATCAGCAGTAGGCTGAATAAATGAATGGAAGCAAGCATGTTTGAAGAAAGATATCTCATCTAAATACTCTCGATGGATCGGAAATGGTGACTCAGTCTTAACGTTCTCGATGTGGCAATGGGTTCCAGCAAAATAATCTTTCAGTGTGTCAGTATTTATGCTTGCACTCATGAGAACTATGCGAAGATTCTTGTTGACAAGAAGATGATAATGCTTGAGCACTGCCAAAGCAACATCAATAAAGATAGAGCGAATATGAACTTCATCGATAATTATGTGGGTGTACGCAAGCGCCTCTTGAAGGCAATGTAACATGCCAATTGCTTCGGTGCAAAATACAATGTGGCTTCTAGATGATACCTGCGAATCACCTCCAATTATATAGCCTATCTCTTCTCCAACATTCTAATAACATCGAAAATTAGACATTTGTTCGAGCCAATGCGTGAATTGTTGATAGGTGGAGACAAGACCAATCACGAGACTTTAACTCTCACCGTTTGCATGGTTTCCGACACGCGTGCAGCTAATGATACGGCAGCGATACGCCGGGGCTGAAAGCATATAATTCTAGCAAGAGACCCTGATTGAATACTTTCATTCAAAATTAGAGGTGGGATCACTGTACTTTTACCTGGACAGAGAGGTCAAACGAAGAAAGTCAATGAACGACTAATACATATATTACTCAATCATATGTCAAAATCTGAATTACACTAAAATGATGATCTCACCCGAGCCGGTGGCAGCTTTGATTATGCTCACAGAGTTCTCTCTTATTGCTGTCGTGATGGCTTCAGACCATGTTAATATAGGTAAATCACCTATCAAGTCTTGGTGCAACACAGTTGGAAACATTTCACTGTCAACCCTTCGGGAGTATATATGCTTAATTTGAGAGAGAAAAATTTGTACCCAACGAATAGTTTGCAAACTCGTATGAAGACTTATACTCATGCTATTGCGAACGGAACCAATCTTGATTTCCCCGTGTACAACAATGGACCGCACTTTCTGTTCGATAAAAACTTTATCCTTTTCTCGGACCCTTTTTATCCAAAATCGACGAGACGCTAGTGATCTCGGACAAGAGGAGAGGAGGCAAGTAATCGAGCCACTCATAATGACTCCGTGGTAAGCTTGGGATGCAGCGTATGACACGGTGTCAGAAAGTTTGAGAGTGTTCAAACAAAGAAGAACCTCTGAAGGTAAAACCTCGAGAATTACTTTGATCCTGCCCTTCCGTTCCCTCGATTGATCGCTCAGAATATTTCGTTCTGAGGATAGCTCCATAATGAACTTAAAGAACCCCAACATAAGAAGAAATGCCTTGTCATTTGGTGATGACTCTACTGCAAGATTAGCATCAATACCATTCGCACAGATCTCCATTTGTATGCTACCAAATTTCGCTTTCGCTTGCAGCTGTAATAGTATGTATAGAAGAGCAAGCGTCGATATTGCCTGCACCTCATTCGTTGTGATTTCAATCTGTGATGCCCAGGTAGAAACCAAACACAATAAAGGAAAGATATTCTCGCGCATTGTAGGATATGACTCAAGACATCTCAGTGTGAAAATTGTGAGATGATGAAAAGAGGAGAGCTTTGAAACTCTGAAAGCATTTACTCTTCGGAGTGTAATGCCAATCTCTCGAAAGTGAATTAGGTTTCTTTCTCCTTCATTAGCAGTGCAGTCGTAACCGCTGTTCGCTAAATATGAGCCAATTTCGTTCAAATCAGCTGAGGTGAACAAGTCGAAATCCTTGCAATCAACTAATGTCGCTGGGTCGGCAACAAAACAGAAGTCAAAGTCGCGTTCACTATTCCGGAAAAGGGAAAGGAAATGTCTAACATTTGCGAGAAAGTTTGTACTCTCCCAAAATTCACCGAAACTTAGATTGATGGAACTGTCAAGTATACTACGATCAGTAAATCCTGGTATCACTTTGACAAGTCTATCGTGTAGTATCAACCAAGGCAGACTCAACACTAGAAATCCATCACGCTTCAGCTTCTTTGACATCTCATACGATGCATGGTACCAAGCAACAGCCTTTAGTTCAATTTCCCCATTGTCGTCATCGTCGGAAAACTCTTTCATAAAGACATTATAGTATTTCTTTCGCATTTCATTGAGAAAATTTGCTATCATTGTGTTCTGGTGCCCCCTTCAATAAAATATCCGAGTAAGAACGAAAGCAACAGTAGATCTCTAGCAGAGTTAAGAATTACGGAGCTTACCGATCTCGATTAGAGTATCCTCGATGGAAGTCAACCCCCCAAAACAATTCTGCTTCGTGTCTCAATCCGTAGATTCGCATTTGCTGTCTGAGTTCATTATTGTATTCTTTGACAATGGTACAAGCTTCGTCATAGTATTGATGTGATTGCTCAGAATGCCTCAACATTCTATGAAATACCCTCAAGGAACTGTCAGGGCAGAAGTCGTCATCATTGGAATCGTCAGCGGCTACGTTGGGGCAGAGATTCGAGCACTTTTGCAGCACAGTTTCTTTATAGTACACTTCTTTGTCATTCTGAATGAAAGGTAAAAAATTAGTCTATGATGGGACACATTGTTGGTAAGAGCAAGATAATAAAATGGGTGATGCACCTTTTTCATCCACTTCGGATATGATCTAGGTATCAAATCTTTGCTAATGTTTGCGGGCCGTCCAACCTTTGGGAAATCAACAGCGATTGAGTGCAATTTGGCAAGCTCTATACATTTTTGATCGGCCGCGCCTAATTGGTCAGCGAACACCTTATGAGCATTTGCAATCACACCGAGGTTAGCTCCACAACAGGATCGAGTGAAATACTCTTGTCGATCTTCGGGGGGTTTTGCATCTCCAATACTTTCAAGTGAGGCAAAGTCCATTGGTTCCATGTGTTTGCTTTCATCCCACGAAAGCAACTTAGTGTTCCAGGACACAAAGTACATGTCTCCGTCAAGGTCGGAGCCACTTATCATATCTGGGTGAGGCCTCATCATGGATTCACGTGCTGGAAACACTAAGACATTTACTAGATGACCAAGCTTCTCGATGACATCCGTACGACGAACAGCTATTTGATCATCCAAGAGGGCAGAGTTAAGTCTTCATGGCTTCACTTCGTGCTTTGAAAAACAAATGATGAACTTACCTTTCAAATGAAGAATATCACCTGGATGTAAACAAGGATTTTTCGTGACAATGACAGATGACTCAACGATTCGAGTGTACTCTTCATTGAATCGGGATTCATTCGAGTCATTTATTTGTACGAAGACTTCTCCTTCGCTGAGAACACCGAAATCATCCACCACCCCTAGAAGAACACATGCATCCTTGACAAAAATCCTACTTCGTTGCTCCAAATTTCGAAGTAACTGGTGATGTTTGTATCGAAGCAATGATACAAAGAATGGCTCTGAAAGAGGAAACCCTCGATGCCTAGCCGGGAAATCATAGCCGACATTCGCCAAATGTTCGCATGCGACCTCGGGATCAACAACTATCTGAGCTGCACTTGAGATTGCTTCAGACATCATCTCAGTGAATACATTGTCGGGAACACCATGTGCAGAAAGGAGGAGAATGATTTGCTGATTCAAGTAAGCGTTGTTGTATTTGGCGTAGCTCAATACTTCCATTGTGTTGTGATCAGACTTAAATTTAATCTGGCTTTTTCGAAGCACTGCTTGATCACCACGTAATTTGGGGTTCACAACTACGACACCTTTTGCTCCTCCAAAACGAATCTGGAATGCAGAAGGGTGAAAGTTCTGTGGCAATTTTAGTGACTGGGATATTTTATCTGCCAATCCCTTCGAGATTTGCCCACAGCCATCTGTAAAGCAGAATCCGTTGTTTTCGATGTCATCAATGCAATGAATCAGATGTCGATCGACCTTGATGGTTGGTATGCTGCTCGAGAAAGCTAGGGCAAGTCTGCTGCAGTACTTGCAAACGGAATCAGGCAATGTACCAAGCCAACTAGTGAGAAGACTGATAATATTCTGTTGGCTGAAATCAGTGGTTACCAACGGAGGAATCTTTTCGTTCACCGGTTCATACTTAGCTACCATCCACACCGACTTTTCGCGCATTTGTGAATTTGACCAATGCAGAAGAATAAAATTTGTCTGACCAACCCATACGCCACGAGTAAAGATGTCACTCACAATATCTTCAATGACATCAGCCGGATTGAGATCATTGAAATCTTCATCAAGGATGCTTAGTTTGAGGAATAAAATTGATTCGGTGCCATTGGGGCAGAGTTTGCGATGAAGATGATCGTTCTCAGCGAAGCGACTTCCTGTCATTGCACGCAAGACACGGTTCGATAAGATCGAGATGGGCATTCTAGAAAACACTACGCGACCACTTGGTGTCAAGACAGCACTAAAAACCAAGTCGTGTTTTCTTTGAACAATGGTTTCATACGAAAGCCGGACTCCATCTTCAAGAGTACTAACATCATCGGCACTGAAACGCGTGTTACAGGGAACAATGAACATTTGCTTTCCCCTATTAGCAACTGTACCAAAAATGCTTCTCTCGACGATATTCGAAAATGCTTGGAAACATAACAGTTGTTTTTGCCAGTAGGAAATGCTGGATTGTTCGATAATACTGTTCACATGTTCATGATACGCATCAAGTAGCTTTGGATAAAGTTGAATTTGGTGAAATAACCAGGGATACTCAGATTGGAATGCCTTCCAAGGTGCTAATGCAAGGAAGGTCATGTTGCGATCACCGATGACCTTCAAATTCATTGATTCATCAGAGTCGAAGGTCGTTTGCAACGTGCCGCAAACATATGATGGGACCCTATGGTGGAGAAATATTTTCGCAATAGATTCGCACTTTCCTCGTAGAGATTTCATGGAGAAGGTCATAAGGTTGGAAAAATAAGGTTTCAACTCGTCAGGTACTGGTTGCCGCATGAGAGTTACCTCGTCGTATCTGTTAGATGTTTCAATAAAGAAAAGAGGTGGTCGTCTCATTGTGATGAGGAGCTTGTCACAGTCGTTCGCATCATTTGCGTCATTTGCCTCAATGACCGCTGCTACAATATCTTTGAAATCAATTTGTGCGACAGCCCGAGCCGTTCGCCTTTCAATAATATTGAATGGCACAAACTGGGGCCACACTCGTTTGATGCCTTTCCACACACAAAAATGGATCGTCAATTGTCCTTTATCCAATTGGATGTTAATGGTAGAATCCTCGAAATAATAGTTTGATTCGTCCGATCCAATATAACTCTTGAATAGACGGGGACTCACAAGGTGACCGAGCTCAATGCTCACAGTCGCCTCGGAAATAGGACTATTTCTCACTCCTTCCAACGGACCTTCGTATGCAAGCCAGCAAGATTCGACAAAATCACTGCCTAAACTTGAATTCTTGTGCTGAAATTTTGAGCAGACTGGCGCAACAGAAGTCAGTAATCTGAAGATAGCGCAGAATGAAGCCTTCGTGTTACCCCTTTTAATATGCTTCAAAGAACATTTCACCTGGCACTGATGCTTGAAAGGAGCAGCCTCAGGATTGAACGGACAGGTGTTGGTCTCCAATACAACGTCCGGTCCAAGCAGAGCTTTCAAGATCAAAATGTTTTCGGTTGATAGTGCAGAGAAAGATGTGTAGATGGAAATGATGACACTGTCCCCTCCAGGCTCTTGGATCATCATGGTGTGTTCGACATTGGATTTTATGACGTTGCTTATAATAATGGGCTCTGCAGATTTCTCGTAGTCTTCCATCATTTTCATAACTTGCTTTGATCTGGAAGGATGAAACTCATCGTACTGCTTCATATACTTCTCCAGCCCACGTGCCATAACTAACTCATTCTGCTGAATCATTTTCAGTTGATTTCTCTCTTCATCGCTGCAAACTAGAACGAATTCTGAATCCACCGCACTTCGAGCTCGTCCACGAGACTGGACATAACTTCTTAGGCTTAAGCCCTCCCCGGCATCGAGCCTAATCACAATGTTACAATCTTGAACATCGATTCCCTCCTCAAGGACAGAGGTGCAGACGAGTAGTTTGCACTCTCCCGATCGAAACGACTCAAGAATGGGTTTCTGGGCATTCTTGTAAGACATGATAGAATGACCTACAATCATCAGGGGATTCAGATGACCAAGACGAGTTGAAGTCGGAGACTGAGCAAATCGCCATTGACCGTTAGAATGATTTACAGTTTTCAGTAGATCTGATAAACATCTTGCTTCCCTGACGGTATCAACGAAGACTATGCAACGAAAGAAGGGTTCCGAACAATTCTCTCCTCTCAAGGAAGCACTCTTATCTTCAATGTAGCGTAATACTTCGCGAAGATACTGACATGTAGAAATTAGCGCACGCTGCTTGAGATGTTTCTGTTCGTCGTCACTTGCGTTTAGCTCCCACCAATCGACATATTCATGCCATTTATCTTTGCAATAATCAGTCCTCTTTATGTAGACCGTGCGTGGGGTTTTGATGGCCCGAGAAAAATCAGAACTGGACGAGGGGGTTCGAAGGATGCAACCAGTCACTTTCTCTAATTGCTCGAATGAACTTTCCTGGACGGAGTGTTTCAAGAGAGACAAAGGAGAAAATATATTCTGAATTGAATTGGAAGATGATGATTTCGGTGGTGTTGCCGTAAATCCCAAGACTTTCGGTTTGACGGATCTATCGCATGTTGCAACATAGCTACCAAGTAGTGTGGAATACGGGTGTTTGGAGTTTTTATTGCTTTGAATTCTGTTCCGTAAGAGATGAGGGCTAAGAATCGGCATGGGTCGTCGAAAAGGAGGTAACAATTGTCGTAACGAATGAGCTTACCTAACAGCATGATGAATTTCATCAATAACAACAAGACTAAACATGGTAATGCCAAGCCGATTCGATTCAAGACTCTGACAAAATGACTCAGCCACGGCCACTAGAACATCATACTCAGTCCGGTCAGGACAACGCTGTCCTCCATGCAACTTTTTCACATCAAGATCACCTCTCCCGAAGCCCTCAAATGCCATTTTAAGAACCTCAGCCTGCTGATTACACAGAGGAACCTTATCAACAACAAACACAACCTTTTTTGTTGGATTCGCGATAATATAGTCCAATATAGACATAGCAGCGCAGAGTGTCTTGCCCGTCCCCGTCGGCATCACCACAATTACTCCATTGTCTTTTTCGTCATGATGAAGTAGCTTTTTGTGTTCTGTCAGCATCCAAAGACGCATTTCAATTTGATATTGACGTGGTTTGATGACCCGTTCTCCGTCGATGGAGGTCCAGGAGAGGTACGAAATTTTCGTAGGTATTTTCACGCGGCAAGTTCCATCGACGAGGTGATCGATGGGTGTTTGAGTGGTGTGGTCAGTGTCATTGAGGGCACTGCCATCGGGGGGTTCAGCGCTGTGGATGAGCATTGTGTTTGTCTTCGATTCAGAGGGATTGCCGTTGCGTCTTACAACTACAAAATTGAGCTTCTCTTGTTAAGAAAGTCGTGATGGGATGGCGGGAGATGGCGGGATACCGTTGGGAACCATCATCACTCTGCAAGGAGTTGTCAGGCATTTAGGCACGGGTTATAGTGTAAAATATCGGTATTGTACCTACCATACCTCTCTAAGATTCTTCTTTCGTACGCGATACGCGTGTAACGCGAGAGTACAATACAATACCAATCAGTCTGCCATCTCTTCAGACCCGGGTCAAATGAAACTTTG
>JALLPC010000695.1:0-11832 GCA_036940045.1 Stephanocyclus meneghinianus | reverse complement strand
TTCTTCTTCTTCTTCTTCTTCTTCTTCTTCTTCTTCTTCTTCTTCTTCTTCTCCTCCTCCTCCTCCTCCTCCTCCTCCTCCTCCTCCTCCCTCCTCCTTCAATGGGTATTTTCAAGTTTCAATTTTAAAGGTATCAATACTATTTTTGAATATGATAACCTTACAGATATACACAATGATATTAGTTGATGATGTTCATAGGTATAAACCAATAAATACAAACTAAGTACCTTTTTACCTATAAACTTCAAATGTGGTTGGAGCATGCACACATGTGCAGCACATGTGCTCTCTTATGAACACTGCCTATACTGACCTAGGCCTACTGTGCAAATTGCAGAGTGAAGGTGACCGAGAACAAGTGTGGGCACACACACTCTCTTGCAAACACTCTGTCTCTACCTACCTGTATGAACTAATTGCAGAGTGAAGCTGATGCTGGGTACAAATGTGTTGCAAAATTAAACAAACAAGCTGCAAAAAGCTGCTGCAGCTGATAGTAAAGAGTAATTTTTAATGCCAATAATTTGATAACAAACTAGGAAGGCCTACTAGTAAAGGTATCCAATAATATTGCCCTATCTTTTTACATCACAGTCTCATTCCTTCCTCAATAGCTGTCATGACAACCCTATCTGTTTCTTAAAACAACACATGAAAATAATCATACATATACTTTCACCCATTCCCCACCCCAATCCAACCACCATGGGATAGTGTTACCATTCAAAAGAATTTACCCTATCTCAGCACTCTGACTGAATCTGATGCCACCAACCTCATCATCATCCTGTTTTTACCATAAGAAAACAGGGAATGCAAGCAAAATGTAAGCCCCTTTTGACCTATATGTTTCTGTCTCCATTTTCAAGTTAAAAGTGATGCACCCTCCACTTTTTGATATCTATCCCTGCATGCAGACAGGATATAGCTCAGTCATAGCCACCAACCCACTGCAAATAGAGTAATGGACCCAAGGTCATGGTTGCAAGGTACATTAAAAATTCCTATCTTTTATTCATGTTTTGAGTGCAATTTTTCAATTAAAATCTTACTCTTACCCTATGACTGAAGTTGGATCTCCCCCCATGCCATCATCATCAGCAAACAGTGGTTGTGAAGTGGAAGCAAGGATTTGATGCTTTCTTCTTCTTAACAGTTTTTGCCTGCTCATGTTTTTTCAGCATAATCATGTCCCTCTTCATGGAGTCCACCATAATGCAACCCCTCAAGTGGAGTCTGAACTGTCTCCCACCCCCTTCTCAAGCGAACATCATCAGACAGTGGAGGTGTCAAAGAAGAGGTGAGTTATTGATTGCTTCATTTTTCAACTGTTTTTCAGATGCTTGTCATTTTTTAATAAGAAGTTACACATCATTCATGCCACTAGCCACATTTCAGTCCCCTTATTGAAAGTGGAGCCTATTGCACCTCCTCTCCATACCAAAAAGAACTGCCAACAGCTGCTGTAAAGATGGCATTAGTTCTTGATTGGTTCCTCCTTTTTGCTTGTTTTTCAAGTCCTATACCCCATAATTGTACACTATAATACACCACTGCTTTCATACAATAGATTTTAACTGACATTTTATCACAAAAGCAAACTAACAAACTGTGTGCTCGTACAATAGATTTTAACTAACATTTTATCACTAAAGCAAACTAACAAACTGTGTGCTTGGAACCTTTACAACATATGTTACACCTGAAACAAACTGTATGCTAACCTTCACAATACAAAAGGGGCTCCAAAGACAACTATCAGTTTCTCTTTCTCCCCTTGCCCCTCTTCTTAGTGGTCCTCGGTTTTTCGGGCTCATCATCATAGAAATCATCAGGGATGTCAAGGAACACAGGCTCATTATAAACTGGAAGGATCTTCCATCCCTTGGCAACATCATCCAAGTGCTGTTCAACTCTCTCAGCCTTTCTCTTCAATGCATGAACAAAAGAAACCAGATTTGGATGACTGGTGGGGCAGATACCATTAAAATGCTTGTTGTACTGTTCCAAACCATTATTACTAAGGTGAAGAAGCTTGATATCTCCATTCTTCTTCTCAGATATGTTCCATACATCCAAAAATTCATCCTGCAGCCCAAAACTGAGAACAATGAAATGATTTAATTGAAGTTTTGTTGTATGACAATATCATGCAATGAAAAAGTATCATGAATTGTACTCCCAGAATAGAATAATTCTGCCAAAACACACTCCAGTGTTTCACCAATGCTTGAAACTCAACCTTCTGAAATTTGTCAGTGTTCTTGCCATAAAGCTTGCAAAGAAAATCAAGAACCTTTCCAGCAACATATGTGGTACCCCTAGGATGTATATCTCTGTTGGGCAGGACATTAAGTAGCTTAATTTCATGCATGGCAAACTTGACATTCTTGGGTATCCCAAGCTTCACTCCTTTTTTCCACATGGGTTGGATCCAATGAATAAGACAGCCAATCGAAAGAGCTTCAGGGAAATGGATCGATGCTTGACAAAAGAAAGCCATCTCATAATCTAAAGTGATAAAGGCTGGTGACAGATCTTCTGGAGCAGAGGACAGCCAGTTAAAAGCCTACCAGTAACACTCATCAGTCTTTCAAGTCATGAGAATGTAGGCCACAGGAACAAATATCTTGTACCGCTGGTCATGGAACATGATGATGAGACATTGATAGAATGGAGCAGTTACGACTTCAAAGGTAGCATCAACAAACATGTGCACCTGTGTGAAATCGAATTTTCAATAGCTACAAGATTGAAGGAATAAGAACATGAATGGTATCATAACTCACCCCAGTGTAAAAGAGAAGGCTGAATAGAGCTGGCAATGCAAAACACATCATTCACTGCATTTTATCCTTGTCGGGAAAGACAGCACTGTAACAAAGGAAACCATGACTATTACTGCTGGAGTATTGTGTTTCAAAAGTTGTAATTATGAAGAGCCAAAAATACAAACTCAAGAATGGTACACAAGATTGCCCATCTGATTCTTATCCAAGCCATAGACATTGTTCCCAACTTGCTTGGTGAAATGAGCAATACAATCACGGATGATGATAGATGGAGGATCAAGGAGATGGTCTGGATCTGTGGCTAACTGTTCAACCCACTGATGCATGGAATGAGTGATATCATTACCATTAAGTGATTCAGATGAAGCTTGAGTAACAACAAATTTTCTGTTCCTGCGGGTGCAACCTGTAGCATGGGACCCAGTAAATATCATATCCCCATTTTCCATCACCTTGAGTACAGCACTACAATCCTTCTCAAATCAATGACAAAAGCAATGGTGCCTAGTCTCATTTTTGAGATTCTTGTGGAATGTAAACTGGTAAACTTCATACCACATCTTGTTGCTTTTGGTTTGGGATATAATAATGTGGTCATCAGTACAAGCTGATTTAACTGCATCAACCAGGGTGGCAGGCTTGGAGTTGGTATCACGGGGATGTAAATGAAGACTTCTTGGCAGTCCTCTGCTTGGCAGAAACATTGCAATCTCCAGAGTACACATAATCACCATGAATAGCTTCAGAATTGCCGGCATAGGATAGAGTGGACACAACAGGAGAATTACCTGATGGGTTGTCACGAGTTGTAGCTGCAATCACAGGGTTCTTTTTCTTTGGAGGTGAGCAATCAGGATCAGGGGGAGTTTTTATGTTGCTAATGTTGTTCAAGACTGGCAGACACTGGCTTGAAACTGGCACAGGGGAGATGTACCCAGCATGGGGAGTTGGTTGTTTAGGCATGGTGGGAACCCTCCACCTGTTCCATGGACCTAGGACAGAGCTGGCGAGACTGTTCCATGGACCTTGGATGGAGCTGAATGGTGCAAATGGGGCTTGAACAGGAGCTAGCCAAGGGCTTGGCACTGTTTGAATGACAGGAGCAGCACTGGGGAATGAATGATGATGCTTCTTACGAAGTGCTGCAATTCAATTGATTTCGTTTGGATCCCATATTTCAGGGGAATGCTTGCAGCTTGGGTCCCATGGCTTTTTCACAAACTTGTTAGTTGTGTTAATGTTGAACATTTTTCCTACATTTTGTGCAAATGTGAATACAATGTCAGAGCACTGCAATGAAGAATTGGTCACAGGCGGCGCTGCTCGCCGACATACACACTAAACTCACCAAGGCGGTTCTGGATCGATCCAATTGGCTGCTATCGCCCTATAAATTAGTGTTCAAGTAGTCCGGATGTCTACTGACTCTCCTATCATTTTGGAAGCAATTGAAGAGCAGCAGGAAACATTAGAGAACTGCAATGAATGATGGAGGATTGGTCACCGGCAGCTATACTTGCTTTGCAGAAACACTGAACTCACCAAGGCAGTTCTGGATCAATGAAATCAGCTGCTATCACCCTATAAATTGGTGGTCAACTAGTCCAGGATGTTTACTGGCTCTCCTATCATTTTGGAAGCGATTAGGGAGCGGCAGGAAATGTTAGATTACTGCAATGAATGGTGTAGGATTTGTCACCGGCAGCTCTGCTTGCTGGCAGAAACACTGGACTCACCAAGGCGGTTCTGGATTGATAAATTCGGCTGCTATCCTAACAAACTGTGTGCTCTGAACCTTCACAACATATTTTGCACCTTAAACAAACTGTGTGCTCATATGGGGCTTGAACATGAGCTAGCCAAGGGCATGGCACTGTTGGAATGACAAGAGCAGCACTGGGGAATGAATGACGATGCTTCTTATGAAGTGCTGCAATTCGATTGATTTCATTTATGTAATAGATGGGCATTAAACTGCTTTGTATTCCAGCAAAATTCGTTGCCTTTTCATATTTTCCACGAGAGCAATCAACCCCGAGTGCTATATCCTCATGCAGCTCCCAAATGGGCTTTTTGTCTGCCTCCCACCAGGCATGTCCATAAGTTAAATATTTGTGATGAATCTCCTTTTCGCTTTCAAAAAAGTTGTGGAAATGGTAGCCGGTAGCAGCACTGTCTCTCCTCTGGATCTGGTGACCACCCTCCATCCTTTGATCAGTTGCATAATAGAGAGGATACGGCACATGACCAGAATCGAATTTGTTCTCGGCATGGTATTTCGAGTAATCGCCACTGCCACCGTAACCTTCAAGGCGATATCCATGATAAACAGTGTGGTTTTTCACTCTATCAGCAGGTGGCCACTCCCTCTTCCCCCGAGGATGCAGATTGATATCTCCTATCTGGTCGACGCATTCTCCCAGCATAGCATCAGGATGATACCATCTTCTGTGTTTTGTCAAGCATTCGGGCGTTGATTCAAAGACTAAAGTGGAAGCCCTAATTCCAGGGTCATTACAGTCTTGACCAGGTCGAAACTGAGGAATATCACATATCTGCAAAGCACGAAGAAAATCTCTCGTGAATGTCTCGTCCGTATCTGAAACGATCGCGACGTCATCGCGCTTCATCCCATTCAATGCCCATCGAAATGAATTTCCTTCTCGCTGAATAAAATCACGGAGAAGATCGTGACCTTCTTTCATGTGACTCGAATAGTAATCAACGGAAACTTTGGTATTCGGTCCATACATTTGATATAGCTGATAGAGATTGGCAGAAGGACGATCGGGGTCATAAAAACGCATTTTACGGGGCGACAGGTTATGTGTCACATTGCTCTCGACGAATGAGACAGTGTGATATATGTTGTAAATTTCTGTGCTCACGGCCTTGAGCACCTCAAAGGAATCATCGGCGAGTAGGGCTCCCAAGAAGAGACGACGTCTTTTGGTTCGATTGGTATATCCGAAGTTGTAGCTGGCGCAGCGTTGCTTTTCATAATTGGGATCAATTTTTTCGTCGTCCAACAACGCTCGTTGCTCGTGAGTCCTTGAGCGAAATGAGCACACATGACGTTTATGAGCTAGTTGTTGACAATCGTGACTAGAAAAAACACAAGAAAGAATTGTCGCCTCACCAATCGGAATAAGGTTCATAGGTGGCATTCTTTGGTATCTTAATCTGGTGACTAGTTGGTCCGAAAAAAAACGTTCCGTGATCAGGAAGATGTTCTTTCTTCAACTCTTCCCACTTGTAAACGTGCGGGTGGCCACTCTCGACGACGGGAGCATTAAATGATTCGTCGTAGGAACCCGAGATTGTGTTGAAAAAGAATTGAAGATCGAAAAGTTCACGAGAATTGAAGATGAAGGACGCTACGACTAGGGCGAAGAGCGGGCCGAGGGTTTTGAATCGAAAGGGGGAGGAGGTGCCCGATCGACGATCTCCGATCGAGCCAATGGTTCTTGGGGCCATAACAATTTTAATGTGAAGAGGACTAGTGTGGGACAAGGACAACCCACTTAGACCCCAGGATCGAGGAGACGGTTAGGAACAGAAGTTTGATGTTTGGATTTATCAAAACAAGGAAGAGTTGACCTGTTGAGGATGATGCTATGGCAGGTGGCGTTGAGAGAAGAATGCCATTTGCCATGTGCCACTTTTGGATGCGTTGGATAAGTTGTATTGTATCAACATCATACACAACCCAAGAAAAATCCAAAAATTCGGCATTTAAGTTTACCTCGCGATAAATCGAGAGTACGATACCATACCGTACAATACTGACTTACAAAACTCAATCGTTCCCTCCAAAACCTGTGCTCAATCGGATTTGACTCAAGGGGACTTCGAGACAGGGGAGTTGCGAAGTCCGCCCTTTCGAAAGGAGTGGTTCCAGCCACGTCAAGAGGGTTACGAGCCCAGGGATACTCTGGAAGCAATCTTGAATGTAGCAAAAGCATTATGTCTTCGTCTCACATTTGTCCCATGAATCACTGTCAACATTGCTGGTTACATGGGTAACACAGAACAGTAGAGAGCAACCTGACACGGATAAAGTAGTCAGCTTTGATTATGTTGAGACCCACCTCGGCTGATGAAAAATATTATATAGAAAAATTTAATATTGCTCACGAAACATCGGAAGTAGGATTAGAATGTTGGCTAGTGAATTACATTACTACATCACGCAGATTCAGTACGGCAATACTAAAGAACATCCTCATAGCCAGAAGGAAAAAGACGCAACGACCCTCAAGCAAGCAAGCTTAGCGGGCACGTTGACGCATCTTCCTACGCTTACGACGAAGACGCCTCATCCTCTTCTTCCTCCACTTGGCACGCATGCCTCCTGGAACATCGAGGAGGAGAGCGATCTCGTCGTCCTCCTCGATCCCGTTCCCGGCCAGAGTGCCGCCCGAGAGCTCGACATCTCCGGAAACGAGGCGGATGAGGTCGCCGGGAATGAATTCCTGGTTCTCGATCATGACTTTGAGGTCGCTGACGGTGGTGCAGCTTTCCACGGCATAGGCCGTGGAGGAGCCCGTGGGAGCTGTTACGATGATTTGCATTTGGAAAGTGTTTAACTTGGTTGCTCAAAACCTGATGAGGTCAGCCATTCGAACGGGGGGAGGGAGGTCAAGAAGGAGGAAGGTGAGAACACATCATAGTCAAAAAGGCAGGGAGCAATCAGAACTGTAAGGATAGGTGTCGCCATGTCATGGCCTCGATCGTCGCGAGTCGACTCAAGGTCAAACCCAACGAGGATGAAACAACAAACATCATCGTGTCATCGTCTTACCCTTGACGAGGAGCAGACAGCAAGTTTTATGGGCAGAATATGCTTCCCTTCGGTAGTAGAGGGATGGTACCATAGAAATACCGTACGCGAACGTGGATCGTCCGCTTCTCTCCAAATTTTTTCCGATTTTTTCTTTGGGTTTTGGTAAGTTTTGGCGCCTTTTTGGTTCGTTTTGGGTGGTTCCCGGGTTACTTGTTTACATCGTCTGGCCTTCTACCACCTTTTCGTCTGTCATTCGAGATCCATGTAAAATAAATAAAAACAGCAGGAACCGTGTTTTTGGCGATTGTACAAATACCAATGATTCTGACTAATCAAAAGTTTGGCGAGTTCGCGAACGCAGGCGAATTTGCGCCTCATGGTATGGTACAATACAATACAATAGTATAGGGTATGGTACCATAATCTGGTTATTGACGAGACCGGCATTCTCAACGGACATTGACGGAAGTAACGGAGGTGTGATAATGGTACGTAAGTAAGGTACCATACGATACCATATAATATCTAAACCCGACATGATGTTGATTTTTAGCCAACACTTGCAGTATGCCCAAACTTGACTGTCCTTGAGCGAGGCCACCGTCACCGACGTCGTGCCAGATCGTGCCTATAGCCTTTCCCCATGACGCCCTCTCGGAAATCGTTGCGTTTAATCAACAGTGGCGTAGCCGTGGGTCGGTGTAGCTCACTTCGTGGTCTATCGGTCGCATCGCGGCAGAACAATCATGACCAGGAGCAGCCAGATGATGTGCCGGGCCGTAGATGTATTCAGCGGTGTTTTTCTGTTCGTTCTGGTAGACAATGGCCATTGCAATTGAGCCCGTCAGTCAATCAACTCATCAGATATCATGCTGACACCTTACCTAGTCGGCACAACTGTGCCCGAGACACAATACAGATGACATCACGAAGATATCAAAGCAACACCCCCACCGAACAGCACGACAACAAACTCCGCATAGCAATAGTAGGCGGAGGAGCCGCTGGCATGACAACTGCCCTCCATCTCGCACCTTTGGTGGCCGCTGGTCTCGTCTCCGGCCCCATTGACGTGTACGAGGCGTCTGTACATAATTTTCAGGCTGCATCCCAATCAAAAATGGGGGGAAGACAGGCTCATCCCGGATCCGGATCAAGGGGAAGGGATATCGGAGTTGGGATTTGGAGTACTGCTTGGTGGCCATTTCTTAGGAGTTTGGAGGCAGGGCTGGCAATGCTCTCTGATGGGTCCAACAATAGCTTCGCCTCATCGATGAAAGCGGGCCTTACAAAGGAGAAAAATCGCCAGTCATATCAGACATTGCTTCAGGATTTGGAGATGTGCGGCTCCTATGTCAAAGAGGTGGGATATCGCACACCAGATGGGAGTTGGTTGGTGCGCAGCGAGTTGAATGCAACGCCCTATGGTGTTGAGGATGTTTTGGCTGGTAAGCTTGGAAATGCAGATGGAGACAAATATGATGCTCCGGCGCTGTTATTCGTTCGTGAGAAGGATCTTCTGTCGTGTCTGAGAAATGCTGTCAAGATTGAAAAAAGTTTGGGAACAATTGCCTTGCATTCAGGTGTCAGGGTGGATGGGATCGAAAATGTGAAAGGGTATATGGGATGCCTGGTGTGTTCCGACGCAACAAAGGACGGAAACTCACAACAGCAACCATGGCTGTCAAAACAATATCATCTGATTATTGCCGCAGATGGACTGAACTCCACTCTCCGATCTCGATATGCAGGTCATCATTCCGTTCACGCCACTGGCATGGAATCTTCTACTTCAAAATCTGTCCAATACTCTAACTGGGAGCACACCAAGGGCCAACGACTGGCGACATTGGTTGAAGACAGGAATTACATTGTATTTCGAGGAAATGCACCAAAGTTAACAGAGGAAGATGGGAGCGGCAGTTTTCAGACGTGGGGCGAAGAGAGGAGTATGCGTTTTGCAGCCGTTCCTTTTCGACATGCATGTGGTGACAGTGATACCAGTGACGAAGTTGGCGATGCCAGCAGCTTTCATTATGGCAAGAGCAAATGGTTTGAGAAGAAGGACGACGAAGAGGTCTGGTTTGCTACCATCAATGATAAAAAGATCTATGATAATTATCGCACAGTTGGCACTTCTCTCACTGCTGAGGAACGAAAACAACTTCTTTTGGATGCCTTTGGATCCTGGCACAAACCTGTAAGAGAGTTGATTGAGAGTACTCCTGCAGATGACATCATGTATGAAATGGCTGTCGCACACAGATTTAACGCGAGTCCAGTGTTTGACATTTCGAGTATCATGGAATTTGAAAAGTCCAGAGAAAAAACCATGGGTGCAATCAGAGATGGAACAAATGATTACAACCAAACTGTCAATGGGCCGGGACCAATTCTTGTCTTTATCGGTGATTCCATGATGACTGTTGATCCGGTGCTGGCCCAAGGATTCACGATCGCCATGGAAAGTGGAGCTAGCATGGCGCGCACTCTGGAGCGAGTTCTCGTTAGTCAAGACAACTCATCATTTCAGCAGCGCCTTCTTCGAGATGAATTAAAAGAAAGACATTACCGCCGCGAACAGCGCTTATTGAATCTTTTACGATCAACCGAGCTCGTCCAACGTCTGGCCCAACCTAGCGGGCTTATTAGTGGGTTCTTCGCCACCCGGATTTTTCGTCCCGTGATGAAATACTGTCCGGAGGCATTGAAGAAGATGGTGTTCGATCATGTAATTAGGTATTCTTTGGGATTGACTGGACGTGGTCACAGAGGCGATAGGAGGTGACACGAAGGCACTTTCGCTCCGACAACCTGCTGTAGAAAAAAAAATGGAATGCAGTCTATGGTATACCACACTTCATCGAATCAACTTAGAGACAAACAATGCTTACTCTCTCTGACCCATTTGAAATGAGTAGAAGAATGTAGAACAACAGATAAGACTACGGCCACTATTTATGGTACAAACGACTGCTGCCAGTGTAAATCTGTAATGAGCCATTAAAAACTGCAATTGTGACAGGGCATCATACAACGAGCTCCCAAGCAACATTGCAGTTCCTATAAGTTCATTTGGCATTTGAATTTTATGGTTGTAACTTGTCCAGAGGTGGCTCGGATATCACACTCAAGGGAGGCTGATGAACAAATCACTTGCGTCCATCCGATTTTTTTAATATTTAAATTCTGAGTATTGTGGTTCCCTGATCTCCAAAACCATGTACTCATCAAAGCTCTCTTTGACATCTCTCATTGCACAAAAAGACCATTACTGTGCCTAATCCTCATTGCAACTGCAATCTATGCTATTGCATCATCTATGGTGATGACTGGCAGCATCCCAACAAACCCCTTGCCTCCTATACTGCAACAAATGTCGCCTGGCATACTCTGTATGGCATGTATACTTGTGATGTGTATGATTGTCTTGGTCATAGAAAATGGAGGAGAGGGACTGTCCCACACAAATTCTATTTCTCTTGTTTACCATCATTTAAACATGGCAGCTTGGCTGGAGGGGGGCATGGTTTATTGTAGTCTGGTGACCACAGATCAAACAGATCTACGACTTTTGTTCTCAACACTATTTTTTAAAGAAAATTTTCCACAGATTAGGAGGGCCCTGCCTGGCATTCACTCCATTTGGAAGGAGCCTGCTTTCTATGCAGCTTGCTATGGAATCTGCAAGGATTGGATTTCATCCTGCAGTCATTGGAGGGGTACGTAGCAGCATTCATCAAAAAGACCCTTTCGTACCCCTATGCTCAAGTGGTATTTGTTTTCACTGGCCCCTGAGGACCCTGCAATTATGACATTAAGGGCGGTGATTCCATCAATGATGGAATCATCATGACTTTGGCGGAAAAATTGCTGGTGTTCTGGCGCAGCCCCTCATCTGGACACCATTTGAGGGTGACATGGTAGTAAATGGGCACACCTTGCCCATCAGCCCCACTCAGCTTGCTGAACTCTTCAAGGGTTGCTTGATTGCTATGGGAAATCTTTATGACAACAGTACCATTGAGAGATCTCACTGACAGTCCAGCAACTAGACAAATAGCTTACCAGAGTCCTCTTTGTTTGCCACCCAGCTCCACCAGCCAGCAGCAACAGCACTGGGACAACAGCAAGAGGGGGACAGTGATATTGCTCAAGGTGAAGGGGCAGAGCCAGCTGCCAATGCCGGGTAGAAATTTTTTTGGTCCGGTCAGCATGTGTTAGTTTCTCAACAATTCCAGCTTCAACAGA
>JALLPC010000694.1:0-11845 GCA_036940045.1 Stephanocyclus meneghinianus | reverse complement strand
ACTGTTTTTGTAATGATAATGATCATAGACAAAAGTTTGACAACCCCTATTATTAGCGCTCGTTACATGGAATTTTTCACACATATTTTCCGATGTTTCGACATTCTCGCATCTACCTACGCATTATTTTTTCGTTTGCACATTTCCCTGGTTATTAGTTCTCAGTACCTTGTGACACAAGGAGATAGGAGATAAAAGAGTGGCTACGTTATCTACTACTACTAACACCCCCCCACAATCTAAAAATGTCCCATTTCAGAGTGCCCTAAGTGTCATCAGGGACAGACTGTTCAAACGTGGGTATGGTGCGACAATTTGTAGCCATGGGTAATGTGTAAGTTGACATTTAGCGGCGGCTGCAGCCTGTGGGCTTAAGGCCAAGTCATCAATATTGTCAGTGTCATCATAAGGTGGAAGAGTGGGTTCCAGTAAGTCTTTTGACAGTGGAGAATATTTCGGAGGGATGTGGCCCATAATGTAGTCGACATGCCGATTGAATAACGATCTAAAATCTTTGTCATATGATCCACGACATTGACAGAAGTATGGATGCATTCCAATATCATCACGTCACATTCCACCCGCTAAGATAGTGCAAAGTATCAAATATCCATATGATGGGTTCGCGTGGTTGGTTTTTGCGCATTCGCCATGGCCGTGCAGGTGTCGTTATCTTCATACATCACTGTCGCCACTTGTTGCGGGATACCCAGGTCCCAAAGTATACTTCGTATGAATAAAATCATCTTACCTACATCACTAGCGGCCATGAATTCTGCTTCTGTTGATGACAAGGCTACTGTAATCTGCAGTTTCATCTTATATGCAATAACACCTCCTGCAAGGTTTATGATAATACTCGTGAATGAGCGTATCATTTTGGGACACGTAGCCCAATCGGAATCAACAAATGCATGAGAGTCCAGGGGTGTATGATTTGGTTGGGTAACATCTGCTGACACTTTACCATATAGTGCAGTGCAATGGATGGGATGCAGATGTTCTGGTAGTGACATTAATGGTGTTGCTCGCCAATAATAAATGCCATCATGTCTCATAGCAACGAGGTACTTAATGGCATGTTTGACAGCCTGATAGTATATATCAGCTGGGCATGTGCTATTCTGTGCACACTTAACAGTTGTTGTTGATATGTCAGCTCGGCATGTGACCATAGCATGAATCAATTCTTCAATGCCACTGCGGTAACAAAAACCGTATTTGTTGTGCAATACGTTCTGGATGTCTTCATCTGGAGAGCCTACTGCCCCGTAAAATGTTTTCATAAATGTATCATTTTTTGTGATAGGCAGCGGTCATTCAGCCATTAATGGTATTTCCTCATGCCACATGGAGAGGTATTTAGACCCCATTTTCTGAATGTATGTCTCAGCGGATAGTTTGATGTAATATCTTGTTTGAAGAACATTTACTCCATTAAACAGTGTAACCAAACCATGCCGTTTGATAGGCATGCTTAGTTGGTGATCTAATTCATCATAAACTTGTGTGCCAAGGTCACCGATGTTGCTGCAAATTCAAAGTTATCCACCTGTTGTTTAAAATAACACTTCTCCCCATGCCAAATCCCAGAGTACAAACATGGCTCATGGGTGGTGGGTTTGAAATTGTGTTCCTTAATCATGTTGTCGCAAAACTTCTCCCACAAGCAAGGGGACTCCGGATACCCTTGCATTGCTCACATCACTGGGATGACATATCCTTCCGGAATGGGTGGTCTAACTTTACTCCCCCATCAATCAATGAATGCTCTGTCCGGTTGAATGTAGAAACCCTGTTTGGGTGGCAGAGCTTCCCCAAAGGCATTACATACATCCGCTTCAATGTCTAACATGTTCTCTGCAACTGATACTGCATAAAACATTGTGAGGCTATGTGGTCCACACGGTTGGCGTACGTGTGATCAAGGATGCAAACTTTTCCTCCTCTTGTAGACCCATCACATGCACACCTTGCTTTCTTTCGGTTATCTGAATACTTGATGGTGTATGTCCACACCAAATGGAATACCATGTTCTGATCTTACACCATGGTAGGCTGTCCAAACATAAACTGGGACTCATATTGGTCAAGCTGCAAATGCTCCGATACCTGCCAGTCTTCCCAATCCTTTTGTTTCGTGAGCTTACCCCTAGTAAGTTTGGAGAACCAATATTGATACATCCCACCACTGGCAACTAAGGATGTTTGTTGGTTAGTGATGAATTCATGATTCAGAAAGAATCGTGTGTTCATTTGATCAATGTTGAGCTGTGGCAAGCCTTTGTTTGTGAGACCATCCTTAATCTTGGGATGCACCAACGTCAATATACAGATGTAAACCTTGTTTTGTTTAGCTGCCTTTAGAGCATCATGGAAATCCTGTATCATGTAAATCTCCCAACCAGCGCTTTCATTATTGATGCCCCTTTCATTCATGAATGCCACCATGGAAGTTTTGCTGATGTAGTTGATGGCATCATAGCTACCAGATAGAGTCTTCCATTGTCATGTATGAACCACATCCCGGTGGTGGGATGATCATGATTGTGCCATATTGATAGGTCCAGTATCTCCTCAAATGCATCATTGAATGGTGTTGGAGACAGATAGATCTGGGTCATACAATCTTGGTAGTCCAGAACCCACTCATGTGGGCATGCAACCTTGTTCATTTGCATCTTGGCCGCTGCTGCTGCCGGTGGCTGTTGTCTGTTGTAGCAGAGATTTGTAGAGGTAGTGGTGTATTTTTTGCCCTGGATGGCAATTTAGGCATAGGGAGTGTGATCTCTGTATCCGGGTATATTGGCAGAGGAATAGGACCAGTCTGTGGGGGGTCAACCTCGGTCACATCAATCTCCATACCCATGTCATACAGGAGGTGTGGCACTGGTGGTCGTGTGCTTTGGAGGTACCAGGCCTCGTTGAACACGACATGGTACAACGTTTTCACAACCCCAGAGTGGATATCAATATACCGTATATTGTCATCCGTTGCGGTATAACCCAAGAAAATACCAGAGAAGTTGTGCCGATTGAGTTTAGCCTGCCGGTGTCCCATGACCTTAACACATACCCATGCCCCAAAGAGTTGGAGCCGACTTAAATCTGGTTGAATATCTCACCATGCTTCGTAGGGTGTTTTCTTGATGGTGCTATGCATTTGTCAGTTAATGAGATACACAGAGTGCATTGCTGCCGCCGACCAGTATTGGGGGGACAATGCTGCCCCATAAAGTAGAGTCTGTGTTGTAGTGGCAATCGTCGCATTAAATATCTCTGCGTGTCCATTTTGGGATGGGCTATCTGTGCCAGTGGGTTAAATGATGTACCTGAAATCTTTCAAGACCATAGATCTCCAATCCATACTGCATGCGAGCTCTCTGCCTTGATCTACTCAAATCATTCCACCTTCCTTATGTCTGAATTGCATTAGGAATATGCTAAATGCCGATCAGTGGTTTCTTTGACTTGGTGAGGAATATTCATGTGAAATGCAAGGTTTTGTCCACATCGAGGAGGTACGGCATGTGTCCATCAAATGACTCAACTAATCAATCCGTAGCAAGTTTTGGAACAGTATAATCTTCACTAGATTCTTGCAAAAATCCGAAGTCCATGTGGAGTTGTTGACCTCACTCACTGATCTGCATGGGCTTCCTGCCCGCTGGTTGTCAATGTACCCGTGCCTGTTCTTTGAAGTCAATAAATTAGAAGGGATGGAATTCTAAGTCCCATGGTATTCCAACAACATGGGATAACGTTTTCAGTTGGGTTTCATCACATCCACCCATTAATAGGGCCCATGTCTCTGATTCTAAAACCTTTGCTTTGGACATTGGTTGATGCCGTGCAGTCAGAGGAGGCTGTTGTTTGGCACATTTATCGGTAGCTACATTCACCCCTGCTTTGTGGATACTGGGAACAGCATTGTATGAACCTTCTTCATACTTGTTGTCTTCAGGAGTGTTGACGTGGGCACTGTGCTGCCACTCCACTTCCTCCCTGATCATCTGGTAAATGTTGCACCAACGACTATTACAATAGAATAGCCCATTCTCTTGATGGAGTGTCAGCGTTTTGGTGCCTGACAGACCCATGAATGCTAACATGCCATTTGATGGGCCTTCATGCCCTCTCTGCATCCATGAGGTGAACATGCCGAAGGAATCGACAATGGCCTGCAGTGAGATGATTGTGTCTGATGCATGTGGATTATCAAAGCACTTTGTGTGGAATGGTGTGCCGTCATCACAGATGATAGTGAGATCACCAAATTGACGGCATTCCTTACACGCCATGGATTCTGCTTTCGGATCAATTGCCATGCCAATCTGAATTGGTGTGGCGAGGTGTTGGATGTTGTCAAGGAGTTTCCAATTATTCATCATGCAACAATTGGCCCCAGTATCAGTGAGTTTAGGGTGGTGGGCCATGACCCAAGTGTGCCTTAGCTGCCCAACATCCACAACCATCATAGTCATAATCACTTCTTGACATGGGTTTGCATAGTTGTCATCGGTGACATATGCATCTGAGTTAATGGCATGGATTAGATGCTGCATGGGTGTCGGAGTCCCCATTCTTGGTAGTTTTGTCTTTGTTTGGATATTGAGGTGAAGTTCTTGGGCAAGTGAGACTGTCGTACCATCATCGTAGGGAAAGTCCAAAACATCAGATGGAGAAGGAGGTCTCACTGGGTCAAAGATGCCTCCCGGTGGGATCAAGGAAATAGTGTGGGTGGTTTGATGGATCCGAGGCAGTTCGACTCAGAGAGTCCTGGTGATTGCCTCATTATTGGAAGCATAGATGGTGTCAAAAGGAGTGGTTGGAAAGGAGTCCTGTGGTGGCAGTGTTGTATCAGGTGTCACATCCTGTGCACGCTGGAGAGTACTCTCGTCATTCTGCACAGTAGTTGCTGGCATTGCCGCTTCAAGGGAGTTTGAAGGGTTTTGTCCAGAAATAGTCATTCATTGGCATGTGTGGCGCCTTCCACATCCACAGCTGTATCCTGTTGGAAGTATTCCCAGTCCATCTGATCATCAATTTCATCAATATCCTTAAAGTATTGGTCTGCATAGTAGTGCAGAACATGCAGGGGCCAAGCATTGGATGCTCTGGTGTTCTCTGGACACTTCAATGCTTCGGCATTGTGCTGAAACCATTGTTCTGAGGCTTGTTTCATCGTGACAGCATCACCGGCAAAGTCCATGTATTTCCTGATTAAGATGGCGATTCCCAGAGTATCACATTGTACTGCTGGATGTCCTGTTCGACCACATGCATGACAATGAACAAATAGGTCATATGATTGTTGCCGTAAGGGATTTTGGGTACCCTGTGCTGGATGTGGTGTCGGGCAGCTCTTCTCTCGATACGTTGGAGGTGTTTTCCTTGCAGCAAGATTAATATTGTACCGATATTCCAAGTATCCTTGCATGTACTGGTTAAGCCTCATAGCAGATGGCACTTGTGTCTCATTGTCATGTGGGAGATCCCTACACATGGAAGGAAGAGGTGGCCTGCTATCCCGAGGTGGTGTGGTGGAGTCATGTGCTGCAGTGTTGGTCAGTCCCCTCAGGTGCAGTACATTTCCTTCAACATTCACCTCCGTTTGTAATGTTTGATGCCAGTGGTGAATTGGTGTGTGGAGATCCTTGTCTGACTCCTGTTCATTGGATTCCGCAATAAACATAGCCATTTGGTCAATATCAAACCTGGGAGGTAGTAGAGCATTGACAGGGCACTCCTCAATGGCAGCTTTGAGGAGTAATGCTGCAGCCCTATATGCAAGACCACCTTCCCGTTTCACTGCTTCTAATAATTTGAGGGCTGCCTTACATTGTAACACTGCCTCATCATTCTTCTAATATAGTTTCATAATAACTTGACATTGACCCGCATAGTCAAAAATGTTGCAGCAGGAACCAAATGTGGGCCATCGTATATCAACAGCATTTGGTTTGAATGGGTTGACATATTGTTGGAGAAGGATGTGCAACATCTCAAATCCATTGGGGGGGGTTCTTGTTCTTAGCATTGAGCAGGAGTTGGTCCAATTTTCCAAATTGATCAACCTGATGTGGGATCAAGTGTCCATACAAAATTTTCATGAGTGCAGCCACCATTTTGTTGTACTTGGTCTCCCCAACCTCAGACAGGCAGAGACCAATGGTCCCAAACTTCACTTCCATCATTGAGAAGGGCATAACCACAATGTGGAATGTCCAGTAAATCCGAAAATGGGGACACGAAATTGATTACATCAGATTGTTTCATGGATGTCAATGTATGAAACATTGAGATATCCTGAAATATTTGCTTTTGATTTGGCCAGACACATTTCCTGCAAGACATTGTGACGTACCAATCAGCGATCAGATTTTGGTGTTCAGTTTGAAATGCCCAAAATGCTTTCAGGGGATTAGCAAATCCGACTTGTTCCAAGTCGGCAACAGTCGGGACATCAATACCATCGATACCCATGAGATATTGTATCTCGGGGCTATCCCCAAAATGTTGCTCATAATCAAGTTCATCCTTCAATGGGCATGGTAGTACAACTGGAGGTTGAGTCACTCATGGCACACCCCATTGTGATGGATGAAAAGGAGTCTGCCCCTCCTCCATCAGACTAGAGGAGTCATTCACTTTCTCCATGTTGAGCCGTTGTCATTGGTCAGATGTCAATTGTGAATGATCCCATATTTGAATGGGGGGGTTCACAGGAGGTAATTCATGTGGTTTCTTTGGTACCCATTTCGTGTAGGTATTTTGAGTGTCTGAGATGGCATTGTAGCCTTTTGCTCCTGTGTATCCTGAAGATGGACGTCATCCATCACAGTGTTGCAAAACTGTGACTGAGGTGGATGGCCTGCGAGGGGGGGTCCACACTGCATTGGCTATTGACACTGGGAGAGGGTGATTGTGTTGAGTTATTGTCAGGTACGTCCTCTTTTCTGTGAGAACCATATGGCAGGTGAAATTCTGACAAGTTGGCTACTTGATGGGTATGTTGCCTTTCCATCCATTGATCTACCACGTGTTGGATGCGCTTTTCCCAGGTGTGTTCATAGTGAGAGTCATCCTTAGCTTGCTCATCCAACAATGCCTGTTGTATCCAGCCCTGTGCTATTATCTCAGTGATGGGCTCCCCCGTAAGACCACTAGGTGCAAGCATATGCGTATCCACCACATTTTAGATGCCACTGATTCGATGTTCCAGCATTTCATGTTGTTTCTTCCAGTTGTGGTGTTCAGACACAATGTTGTTCTTGAGCTTCTTGATGTGTTTCTTGAGGTCCTTCATAGACTCCTCCAGGTCTGTGATTTGTTGGAAGAACTTATGCGATACCACTGTGGTGGCCTCAGCCTTCATCTCTTCCCCCAGCTATGCCATATCCCTGTTATTAGTATCAAGCTCCAGCTGTCGTGCCTCAATTGTATCCATGAGTTGTTGGAGATTTCCTAATTTTTGTATCATAGTATCACTTTGTTGGATACGTGCATCCATGGCCTTCCTGACTTCCTGGAGAGTCGCCCGTTCTGTGTCGATAGCACCTGCAGCATTCTGGAATGCCTGTCGTGCTCGATTGCCATGCGGTCCATCCGTTTGGCATCCTCCCTTACTTTTGACATTGTCCCCATGTGAAGACCCAGTGTGTCATGTGCCAGGACGTAGTTGTTATGAGCATCCAATAACTTGTCCTTGAGGGTACCAATTTTGCTGTCCAGGAGGCGCTCAATTTCTCAGTCATACATGACCCACCATGCATTGATCACTTCTTGTAGTTGCATTGGAATTTCCATGGACAGAGAGTCCACTTTCTTGTCAATACATTCGAACTGTTGTGTGATCTGTTTGGTGTGCAGCTCCATGGTGTTCCTCATGTCAGTAAATTCTATGATAGTTTTGGTGATCCGGAATGCCATTGCACTCTGTTCTTTCTCGACCGCCTCCACACATTTTTCATGTGGTTGTAGGAATTGTTCCATTTGCTCAATGTTTTCAAACACGGTTTGGTTTGATTGTTGTAACATACCTTGAATTGCACTAAGAAGTTCCATGTGCATAGTGTGTGAGTTCCTCTGGGGTGCACTGTCCTCTTGGGCAAATGAGGAAGGAATATCAAATTGGGGGGGGGGGGATTTCAACCTCAACACTACAGTCTGCACTTTCCTTGTCCTTGGCTTGTTGGTGTAATTCTTTATGTAGTTGCCAAGCCATTTTGGTGTTCACTGTGGTAGCAAGTTCCTGTACTATTGCTTGGATTGTGGTAGAAGGTGAAGGATAGTGGTGACCAGGAGTGTGTTTCTGCTTTGCCTTCTCCGTGGGTTTACGGCAACAAGGGATCCAACAAGAAATTTGTTCCTCCAGTGGTTGTTTATTTGTTGCATGAGATTTCGGCATCGTGAAGGTGAAACGGATGAGTCCAATACATGTCCTCTGCGCTGAAACCTGTGTGGTGCTCCATTTGAATGGGTGCAGTGGCACTTGGCCTGTCGCCCTTTTTGTTTATTTGCACACCGGTCGTTAAGGACTAGTGTATCTTGCATTATTGGTGTTCATAACCTCTCAGTTCCTTGTACCCCCTCAGATGACACAGGAAATAGGAGATAAAAGAGTGGCTACTTTATCTACTACTACTAACATCAGTGACAAAAAGCCCACACAAAATCAATATGTGTGGCCACTCATATTGTTGTGTTGCTACACATAACATTTTTTGTGTTGCCTCACATACCATTTTTTGAAGGAGCACTGCCTGGATCCGGGCTGCCTGAACCTGCAAATAGTCGTTGCCTGCCTATAATTTCATTGCATAATATCACTTGCATCTCATTCCTCATTTAATCTCATTGCTCTGCTCCTGTAATATCCTCATCATGACACCTAGACCAAGACAAAGCTGCACCGCATGCAATCATGCCTTTCACAAAAAAGGCTGGTGGAACTGGGAAAATGAATAGTGTTGTGGCATAATTTGTCAACGGGATGGGTGAGTCTGCTAATAATCCTGAGCCGTTTGTTGTGTCGGATGACGGGGAAGATTGCCAGGTCTTTTTTGATTGTTTCTCTCATCAATGACCGGGTAGTAATGGCAGGGGTAGGAGATCTCCTGGTCATAAAAATTATGAACACAACAAAGATACGATGACTCATGCTTGTCAATTTTTGGAACGGATGGTAGAACAGGGTGGTTCAGTAATGGGGATCAATCCCAGTGTGCTGCTAAATCAATTGGGCTTTAGGGGAGGAGACTTGGGAGGCAATTCATCTAGCAGATACAATGGCAGTGTTTAGGTTTTGATCTTGGTAACCTCTTCAAACAATGAGGTCCTGCCGGAGCGGGTCAGTTTGGAGGCCATGAACAGAGCAACAGCAACAATAATAACTCCAATCATGAGGGAGCTTTCAACAAAATTCAACCCAGTGTGCCAGTAGTGGTACAAAATCTTGTCAATTCTCCAGAATTGAGTGGCAAATGAAGAAAAGTCTATCAGTTTCAACTGCTCACAGGGTGCTACTTGGTGATGCTAGATTCAGTCTCTCTGAAAGGCAAGAACACATTACTCGATACGTTGTTTGCATGGCATATCTTCCATCAGAATCCAAAGAAATTAGCGTCAAAGAGTCAAACATTAGAATACCTGATTTGCCTAGAACTGCAATATGCATGGAATTTATTGTCATTAAGCTTAAAGAAGGTGTCATCTGAGCCTGCACCATAAGGCACCTATCCTATGCAGTTCTCTAGCCTCTAGCTCATTGGGGCTTACTACCTCTATCTACTGCCTTTTTCTACTTTTAGAACGTCTTAGTTTAATTTTAAAATGTCATTGAGGACCTGATCTTGAATCCACTATCAAGTAGAACTAATTATAATTTTACCAAAGTTATCACCCGCACTCAACATTCATTCTAGTCCAAAGAGAATGGGATGTTTTGATAAAAAATCTAAAGTCTGTCAACTAATCGACACAAAATAATGCCACAAACAAGAACAGTGACCAAAGATCACACAATTTTGCAAGAAATCCGCAAGGGACAACCCAGAAGAAGGCAATTCTCATGCTCAAGCAGGCCAAGCCAAACAATCAGCAAGTCAAGGCTTCATTCAAGGATGCCAATAGCATTAAAACCAAGGAGACAATGGCTTTGAAGGGCAAAACTCACTGCGACAGGCAAGACTTGTAATGTTTGTGGCGGACAAAACAGTTCTAGGCCAAGAAGACGCACAACAAAAGCATCACAATGAAAGAACAATGCAGAGAAATACATGTGATGCTGCTGCATTTCAATTGACAATGGCTGAAATGAATTGTTTCTGGGGACATCAGTCATACTTCCGCATTCTAGCTGGAATGTGGAAGAATTAAGTGTGTGAACCTGAAGGGACATCACCAATAAAGGTTTTCACACAATTTATTTTTGAGGCCATTTTTGTGTGTGAGTGAGATGGAGCACTAGTAACCCACCTAATGCAAATAAACAGATATTTGGTTTGGCTCCAAACCAAATCAAAACCAAACTGCCAAATCAATTGTGTTTTTGTCTAAACTTTGGTCAAAAAGAATATGATGCCATCAGTAGATGACTCTAAGGAATGGGAATTTGTAAATTATTTTGGCAATTTAAGTGGACCCATTCGGAAGATATCAAAAAATATTGTTCTTTGGTCAATTAGGTGAAGAAATTCAGTTTGGTCCAAACATTGCCCTGTCTGGACAGGTGTCTTTTGACCAAATTGTCTTTTGACTCCTCCAGGACCAGAAAAACATTTTTTTGATATCCAATGAAATGTTCTAAGTAAATGACCAAAATAATATACAGATTACCATTGTTAATAATGTTCTAACTTATCTGACCAAATTTGGTCGAAAAACATTTACAGCATGACCTTAACCCTCTCAAATAACAAGCGGACCATTGTCGACATGTTAAGAAACTTGTGAGCAATTGTTGACATGTTAACAGAATCACTCAAATTCACCGCGTAGCACCCCCCCCCATCGTTCATCGGATGGTCTTGATCAATTCCTAAAGAATGGCCTATGTAGACCCTCAAATTAATCCATATTTTTTTCTATTGGTCAACTCAGGGGTACTTGTTGCTGGCAACCATATCAAAGCCATTGCTCCTGCTGCTGCCGTCACCACTGCTGCATTTGCTGGTGGTGATGACAAAAACCAACCCATCCTGCCCCTAACTCAATAACCCATTACCACTATTACTTCCCCCCCTCTCCCATTGCCCAAGCATTGTCCCAGATTGGACTGAGATCCTAATGTCTTTCCCCACCAACAAGATGTATCTGTAGCCAGCGACACATCATCACTACACAAAGCAATCAACACAAATACTTCCCCTGCTCCAGGTACTGGTGATGCAGGGTAGGAACAATACTTTGGACATAAAATCAAGTATAAACGCAAAGGTGTATGAGCGTTGAAGTTGTTATTCCTACAATTGCTAGGAAATCATTCTGAAGTTCCAAACAACTTGTTCATGAATGGCATCGTCTCTTCTATTCAATGGTGCAGCTGTCAAAATACAGAATCACTTGGGATGCTTCTGTGCTTCTAACTGCCCTGGAGAAGAGTGCAATCTGTCACTCCATTGTTATGACAGACTAGCATTGCATCTCCCTGTTGAAGATGACTCGGTTCACATTTGAGAAGGTGTATCCAGGTGGTGCAAGAGGAGTTGTAAACCTTGTATCATTGACTCATGTTAGGAATCATTCACAACCAAGGCCATTTGCTTTTTCTACTGCATGCAATAGGCAAAGAATCTGCTTACACTTGTAAGCTCTAGGAGCTTCCACCTGGAACCTCCCAAAG